>JANPWX010000593.1:1491207-1666793 GCA_024734555.1 Trochalopteron elliotii | reverse complement strand
CGGAGCGCGCCCGGGGACAAACAACGCGCGGGGAGGGCGGAGCGGCGGCGGTGGCCACCGCCCCCGGCACGAAGGGGTGGTGGCGGGCGAGCGACGGGGTCCCGGCTTGAGTCTGACGGGGATCCCACCGTCAATACCCCAGGGATCCTGGCTGGAATCTCCAGGGATCCCGGCTTGAATTCCCCAGAGATCTCGCCTTGAATCCCCCGGGGATCCCGGCTGGAATTCCCCGGGAATCCCGTATCGAATCCCCCGGGAATCCCAGCGCCCGGCTGGAATGGCGTGATGCCAATCCCCGGCTCCATGAATAGCGGGCAGTGCCGCGGGACGCGCCGGGAGCCGGCAGCGAAGCGCTCCCGGTTCCCCCGCCTCGCAGCAGGACAAATCCCGGCGGCAGCCGTGTCCCACAGCGGGGCATCGACATTCCCGGCTGGCGTTGCCGGGAGCGGGGTGGCGGAGGGCGGGGCGGCGGGGTCGGGAGGGCTCCGGTGGTGCCCGGTGCTGCGGGCCCGTTCACGGGCACTGAGGGGGGAGAGCGGGACACGGAGCGCACGGAAAGGGAGAACCGAGGCTCCTCGGGGAGAGCTGCGGTTCCCGCTGTGGAACCACCCGGGCAGGAATGCCACAGCACGGCTCGGCCGAGGCAGAAAGGAGACAGGAAAAGGGTTCCAGCGTCACGGATAAAAAGGAGTGAAAAAAGCGGCCGCGCTGTGCAGTGGGGAGAGGGAATAAACCCGAAGAAACTGGCCTTAAACCTCCATGGGACAAGGAAGAGGCTTCCTGGCTCTCGGGGAAAGCTGTGTGACAAAGGGGACTGTGAAACATCACAGAGTGGCTTGGATTGGAAGGAATCTTAAAGATCATCTCATTCCAAACCCCTGCCCTGGGTAGGGGCACCTTCCACTATCCCAGCTTGCTCAGAGGCCCATCCAACCTGGCCTTGGACACTTCCAGGGATGGAGCCGCCACAGCTTCTCTGGGCGACCTGTGCCAGGGCCTCACCACCCTCACAGCAATGAATTCCTTCTTAATACCCAATCTAAACCTATGGATGTATAAAAGGGGGAAGGTGAAATCTCAACAGGACGACTGTCAATCGCATAGAATCCTTCAGAACAGAGTCTGAAAATTAAGGTCATTTAAAGATCATGGAAAATGGGATAAAGTTGACTATAAAGTACAGAGGATGGGGATTTGCAATAAACAGAAAGGTAGAATCTGAACACAGATAAAATCAGGTAGTTTGACAGATTATTGGAGAGGTGAGAAGGGTAATTGAAAGCTATTCAATCAAAGGTAAATAAATCAAAGGTAATAAAATGCTATTGCACGTGAATTTTAAATATCTTACATCTGTCAGTCTTTAGCCAATGCTTACAGAGCTTGCCACATTTAAAACAAAAATCATGAAGCTGTGGTAGTTTAAAGACAAACTAACTACAAAGCACAGAACCGCAACTCAGACCAGAAAAGCACTGTGCCTTCTGCACATGAGGAAAAACATCACCAACTCAAGTTACAGCAGGCATATCTGGCATGTCCACAGAGATCCTGGATTCTAGGAGAAGTTAACTGCGTAGGATTAAAATCTGGAGAAGGAGCTCCGAAGACCTGCATTTGCATAGCTGGAGATGGCTCCCAGCCCATCAACAGATGTAGTTGTGAGCAGCAACAAGAACAAGCTGTGGTGTAGCAGCATCAAACTAGAGAGCCAAAGCATCGAAACAGCAACAGGGGGTTGGGGATTCAACATCGGATTAATCTTTGAAAACAAACCAGTAACATATTTAGCCTGCAGAGGAGCATAAGCAAATTTTGGACACCAACAACAACGAAAAAGTGATGATAGTTCCTCAGATTTCTAGAAGCCAGCCTCAGCTAGAAAGTGGACATGCTAAGAATGCTTAAAAAAAAAAATCCGGGGTGGGGAGGAAAAAGACAAGACCAGCTGCAGTGCTGTTTCTCATCTGTGCAAGATGTGTATTGCAGGTCTCCTAACTCCACCAAAACAGTCAGCACACCCTGAGTTTCTGTGCCCTGTTCTGCCTTTCCTCCAGCTAACAGTGTGTGCTGTGCTTTGCTCTCCGCTGAGGGAGGCGTGGGGCTCCCTGGTGGGTGTTGCAGTCGCTGCTCGAATCAAACTCGAAGTGTGACGTTTCAAAAACAACCCACCCTTTGATTCAGTCCAAACACGGCAGTAGCTGAAATAATTCCCGTGTCTCTAGTACGCACTGATACCCTTCTGCATTTCTGTGCTGCAGCAAGGGACGGAATCAGAGAGGTATCGAGTCGTGAGAAACCAAAAATATATGAAGGACTTCGGTAAAAGACACCTTTCACAAGCGATGAATGTGAGATAAAGGGGAGAAAAGTTATCACAAAGAGCTCTGTGTACCCTAATGTAGATCGTCCTGATCGGCTCCGCCCTATGCTCAAGGCAATCGGGGTCTTTTTTTTTTTTTCTTTTGCCCCCCGCAGGTCTCTCTGAGTTTCTTGAGGTGGTGGTGTGTGCACGCAAAGGCTCCTTGTGTTTGGCACTAAAAACGAGCAGGGTGATTCGACCTCCCACTTTCCACTCTCCTAAGCAGGGCGGTAGAGACGCCAGCTCATTAGGTAATTTGTGTATTCAAGGAGGGTCAGGGAAGGAAACCTCAGGACTTTTCTATTGCCTGATGGAAATCACTTGGCATTTAAGCAAGCGCTCAGTACCAACGGGGTCACTCCTGCAGCAGGCAGTCACCAAAGAAAAACTCTGTGATAATTTCTTGGTGTCCTGCTCTCAGATTTTCAAACGAAAAATATTCTGCGTCCAGGCTCAGCCCTTGAGTGCTGTAATAAAGTCCTAATCAAGTGCAAGCAGCAATGATTATTGCTCACTGAGCTTTCTCTGTACAAACCCACACAGTTTACCGAAGCTACATTTCCTTTTTCTCCAAGGTTTTTTGACTTTTCAAACCTCTTGAAAGAGATCTGTCAGGGAACAGGTGATTCTACGACTTGCAAAAGCATCTAAATCATTTCCATCTGAATGCCGGGATAAAAGCTCAAAGGAGGAGACTCTTGTTAGGAAATCCTTTGGAGAAAAAAAACCACATCATTCACTTTGGGCTTTGCGGGTGGATGTTACTCTGTCGTTCACACAAAGAGTTTCTGATATGCTCAGTCTAGCTTGGTATAATCACCTTGCAACGATGTTTTAAAGCTCAGACATTTGTGTTGAGGAATCAACAAAGTACAAAATAATAAAATAAATTTTTAAAAAGCCGGTAGATAAACCAGGAGAGGCATGTTCACAGGCAAAGATTCCAAGCAGGACCATTAGTTCAAGGACAAACAACTTGTAGACACAGCAGGGCAGGGAGAAGAAATGAAGATTTTATTCTCTTACCTCAGGTACACCAGGGTGCAGGGCATTCACACTGACAGCAGGATCAGTAACAAGCACACTCCAAAGAAGTAGATTCTTCTTTTCTTGATTCAAAGCAATTTTGCTGTTTTGTGGGATTTTCTTGAAGGACACTTAGGTGAGATCACCAGTAGTTATGTTTAAGGCAGGTTTCTTGAGGTTTTTCCCTAAATGTGATCAGCATTATAGTACTATATGTACACTATACAAGCAAAATATTTCAAAACAGCAAGAAAGGCCTATAAAGAAAAATTAAATAGGCCTGAGGTACACGAAAGGTGACCTGCAGTCTTACACTTGCTTGGATAGCAGGAGAGATTCTGTAAAGCCAAGCATCTGGTCCCTGAGCTCCCTTCTCCAACACCTGCCTCCCCATGCACGCCTTAAGCAGTGCAGGAAATTCCTGCTGCCTGCACCTCATGACTCACCTTGCTCACTATTCTGCCTACTCAGCAGCCTCTGGAAACTTGCACCCTTCTCTTCTTTCTGCCCCACCCTTCCCCACCCAAATTCAAGGTCTGGAGGAAGAGGCTGACATCTCTCATTGCTTCAGCTGAGCAACCAGGGCTGGGTTCTCACCCTTCCCTTCAGACTGGGCTGAAATTGCCTCATGATGCAATTCTGACCCCACCCTCTCCTGCAGCACCCAGTTAATTCTCCCTTTAAACTCAGCTTCCGTGCTCTTTTCTTTATAAAGCTGCCTTTAATCTTTGTCCTGGATGTACTGTCTGCTTAGAAACCATGACTGTAAGAAACTGCAATCCATGCTTAGGTTGGGCCAAACAGAAGGCTGCAGGGAATGCATGTTGGGAAAGGATCCCTGTTCTCTCCCCTGGAGTGTTGAGCCCTCTCTGAGAATGTAACTGGCTTGGAAAAACACTTTGCAGCAAAATGAATTCTTGATACTGCCTGGGACCTTCTTCCCCCTCTGCCCTGCCCCTGCTTTGTGTCACGCTGATCTGCTGCCTCTTCTCTGGTGCCAGCACAGCTGTCCTTGAAATTCCTGCCATGATCTAGACCAGAGAACTGCTTTTAGTGGTAACTAGGAAGAAAAAAAAAAATAAAATGGCATTCTGTTCCTGTTAAGTCATGAAGTTTCAGAAAGCTCCAGACAGCTCAGTCAAATGTAACACTCTGGGGATGGGGGAAAAGAGGAATAAAAATTGTTAAAAATTTGCTAAGGTGACATAAAGGACCACGGGTTACTTCAGGAATGGACAACCCCGTTCTGTCATTCTGGAGCTCATCCAAAAGCACATCCTAATATTCATTCTATTTGCATTTGTGGTAAACTCGTGCCAGCCCTGTGGAGATGAGGGCATCTCTGCTTTAAGCCATCTATAAACACAAACAGTGAGAGGAAGGCCATGTTCCATAGATACTCTGATGTAATTGAGAGGAATCAGATACCTTACAAATAGATGAAACCTCTAAAATGCACACTAATTGATGCTCAATTTGTTGTCAAAATATACTGAAGGAAAACAGGAAATGCAGAATAATAAAGCCTGAAAATTTCTTGTCAGTGAAAGATAAAAAGCTGTGAGTTCAAGGCATTAGGAGGCCTTGTAATATGGTTCATTGATGTGCTCTACAAATTGTTGCAAAACCTGAAATATAAGCACAGAATTTCAAGTAGTAGTATTCATTCAGCTATTCAGCTGTGATATTCTAATAGTTATTACAGATACCACTAAGGATGAACTCGGAATTTGCTTCAGAAACAAAAAGTACTCACAGTACATTTGCACTGGTATAGCTGAATATTAATCCTGCCACTCCATGTCTCTCAATTCTTGTGACTTCCAGGGACTTGCACGAGTATGTGCTGAAAATGCATTGTGCTTTTCTTTGAAACTATTGGGAAAGTTTTTCAAATGACACATTGGGAAATTTAAATAACTGCTGCCAAATATCATATGAACAGGTAAAACAGTAATATGTGTAGGACTGTACAAGCAAATAGGGGTTTTTTTCTTCATCATCAGTATTGTCAGTATTTTTATTTATGACTAAAAAACCTACATAAATTATCGGAAATACTTTCCTTTCCTCCCAAAGTATCCTAAACCTCCTTGTGTACATTTTCTTTTTGGCACAGTTTTCTCATTTTCAGTAAAGGCAGCCAAAATTCTTAAGTCTTGGAAGAATCAACATCCTTAAATGCTGTAATTTAGATTAATTTTAGCCAGAGATAATTAAAATATTTGCTTCCAGATCATAGAGTCTTTACATGCTGCTAATTTGGGGAATTGGTTTTCTCAGCATTCTTATGCAAAACAGAGCTGGATTCCAGCTTTAAATGAAGGTGTGTGCCTGAGCACATGCAGAGGGTTGTCACCAGTGTGTCCATTTATTTTCTGCAGGTCACTTGCTGCAGAACCTCACAGTCAAACCAGGGGAGCTCATCCCAACTGAGGGGGCAATTCTGCACAAGCACGAGGCAGTAAATCCCGGTTTTTCCCTAAAAATATAGATGTAAAGTCAGGAGCAGAGGCTTTTTTGCACACATGGAAATTCTTTTTAAAAACTGTAAAAGTAATCAAGCTCTTGCATGTTGCAAAACTGGTGTGTAACCATTACAACCAAACAGAAATGCATAATTAATTGAATGCTAATTAAATACAAATCACAGCTTGGAAGGAGTACAAGTTTACAACAGCTTTTCTGTGTTCTAGGATTTCTTTAAAACTCCCCTTCTTCAGCTTGTGGTAACTCCCCTTCTTCAATTTGTGGTTCAATAGAATTTGGGTTTTCCACAGAATGGTTTTAGATTTCTTTAAATTAATGTTTCATAAAATTTGAACGAAAATCCCCTTGCAGAAATATAGTTATAAAGTTTGTGCACTCTTTTTTTTTTTTTTTCTCTTTTCTTGAAAGAATATCTTGTCCTTCCAAGATCAAGCCCTTGTGAACACATGTCCTTCCAAACAAAGTTCTCAGCTTTCCAGAACAGGCTGTGGTGGGCCTGGGAAGGGGCCCTGAAGATAGTTAAGGGAGTGGAGCACATCAGATGAGGAGAGGCTGAGAGAGCTGGGACTGTTTAGCCCCAAAAAGTGAAGACTCAGGGGGATCTTATCAAGGTATAAATATCTGAGAGGGGAAGTAAAAAAGATGGAGCCAGACTTATTGGTATCTGCTAAGGGCAAGAGTCAATGGTCACAAACTGAGATGCAGAAAATGAATCCTGTTTAAACATAAGAAGAAACTTTTTCGCTTTCAAGCAGTGGAAAAGATTGCCCAGAGATGTGGCATTGCTGTTTGTGAAGTTATTCAGACCACACCTGGACATGGTCCTGAGCAGCCTGTTCCACCTGTTGCTGCTTGGAGCAGGGGGCTTGGACTCCATGATTTCTTGAGGTGCCTTCCAGCCTTAATTTTCCTGTGATTCTGTAAAATTGAGATAGTATTCCCGTGTTACACAGAGACACAGGCTTTGCTAAATCTGCAAAGCCAGGAAGTATTTTTCTGGGTTCCCAAATATCACCCTGGCTTTGCCCCAGCCTGATGTGGGGATAAACATCATATTCACACCACTCCTGCCTTGCAGCATGCTTTGTAAAGATGGGAAGGGAGCCCTGGTTGGGAGCCACAACAGCTGAGTTGAGCTGTGTGACTGGGACCAAGCCCTGAGTCCCTGCAGGCAGGTTTGGATGCAGCCTGAAAGACTGATGGCTCCATTCAGAATTCCCACAATAGCACAGATGACAAATTTGGGGTCCTGCTACATCCCGTGAGATTAGAGATGACAAGCAAGCGAGATGACGTGTTTTCCATGATTGCCAGATCTTGGCAGGCTAGAGATTTAAAGGAGAGAGGTTATCCTTAAGAGAGGCATTTATCACACACTCTGGCCAGCCTTGGGCAGGATACTGTCATGGAGAAGGTGTCAAAGTCCAGATTTCCCAAAACCTTAGCAGCTGGACAATTCATCTTCTCTCCCCACTGCTCAGCTTATGTTACAAGAAAAATGCAGGTCATGGCAAGTTTATCAAACAGCTAGAGATACACAGAATTAGTTTGTTTAAATAGAATTTATTATTTGGTAGGCTTGAGCACAAGCAAAAACGTGTATTTCAGAAAAGTGCATCCAAAGACATGAATTGCCATTATTAGGGCATTCACTGAACGCAGAAGTCATACTCAAATTAATCAAAACTAATTTAACAATTACAAAACCAGCAGGATGACTTCATTGTCGTCTGCCACTAATGACAAATGTTTATTACAGATAGTGTATTTGTCATCTGAGCTATTAAAACACCGTTTGCTATTCATAACTCCTCAAACCTTTCCTGTAAGATGAAGGATCCATCATGTTCATGGAAAATAAGCCAAGCTTGTAGAAGTACAGCACCCCTCCCTATTCTCAATCAATCAAATCTGAGAGAGAGAGAGAGAGAGAGGGAGACTGATGAGAACAACCTACTTTTCTGTGCGTGGCATTCACTGAATGTGAAAAGGGGTTTCAGCAGGACCGAGAAAGTAGCTGTTGTCATGACAGCACTGGGAAGCCCAGGGACTGAAAAGATCTTCATCAGCTCACTGCAGCAATTCTGTGCCAAAGGAACTGTGCTGCCTGTCTGCATGCTGACAACAGAGCCAGGGGAATGCCTGCTTGTCAAACCTCTGTGGTTTTACTCTGCAAACTTCCCCACTCCTGGCCTCTGAAGCTGGGATATAGTTGCAATCTGGCAAAAATGGGTCTTTCCTGCCCCCCTCCTTCCCCTTTAATACTCCCCACACCTTCTCTTTCTCTCTCTGGTTTAACAAGGGCAGCACCCAGCCTTCTTCCTCACCCTTTTGCCACAAAAATGCCATGCTGAAGGCAGCAGCAGCCTGTAAAAAAGCCCAATTAAATACCAGCCCATTCTGCAGTCCAGCTCCATGGATATAATGACTGCCACTCCTGCATCTTCAGTGTGAGGATGTATGCTCTGGGGTTTGCCTGGTAGCTGTGGGGCAAGAGGCTGAGGATTTCTGGGGCAGGATCTGCTCCTTGGGGTCATACCCTTGACAAAGGGTGGAATGTTACCTGGTCAGCTCTGGCCACACCAACCCAAGCCAATGCATTGTTTTTCACACTGAGTTGGGCAGCCTGCTGTCTGTGCTCACTGGAATCACCACAAGCACCAGTTTTGGGAGAACTACGAGACTGTTTCATTCCCAGTGAAGTTTTCTTTTACAGAAATGACTAAAAATGGTTGCTGCATAGGTGAAATCCTCATAATTTAGACAAGGAAAGAGAAAGCAAGGTCTTTTTGGCTGTGCACATATTGATCAAGTTCTGATGGATATTTGAAGCAGTGGGAAATGAGAACATTTGGAAACCTGCCCCCACTAGTTATCACTGATGGAATGAAAACTGAGACTGAGTGCTTTACACCCAATCTTGCAACAGCCACCCTTATTGCAAACGAAATGATCAGAGATATGTGCTCTCAGAGGAGTTTTACAGGCTTTGTCTGAAACTTTGGCGTCTCTGGTATTGATTGCAAAATTCACATTGACCTCAGTGGGGCCAGCCTATCAAACTCAGCCTGAGAGCTGAGGAACTGAGGAGGTTTGAGGAGCTCACAGCAAATCCTGATATTACTGATGGCTGCTAGGAGGTGGAGACTTGGCTCCTACTGCACAGGAGAGCCCAAGCTGCACTGTATTCTGAATTTCACCCTCCATCAGTCAAAATTTCAATAGTTCAGAGGTCCACTCTCTCAGGAAGCCTGGAATACATGGCAGAATTGGGAGATGTCGATCCTAAATTAGCTCAATGCCCTGATGATGTGCCTTGTGGATGCACTGCATGTCCTCTAATAGGTAAAGCAGCGATTCCCCTCTCCTGAATTCTATTCCCAGCTCAGCTCTCCCAGATTCTCCAAACAGCTGACTGCATAGGGGTGGGCAAAGCATTTTAGCATGCTGTAATGCAGAAATGTATGCATGGTTAGGATATGCTTAAGAGAGTCTCTTTCCAGAACTGCTCTGAGGTGTAGTTGTTTGTCTTTGAAGCCTTCCAGTGAAAGCTGCTGTTAAACCCACACATGGAGTATTCTCAGCATTTAATGACATAATGCTTTTGAGTCTAGTCAGTCTTTTAAAACTGTTTTTTTTTTTTTTAGTCAAGGTAAGCATTATGCACTTGATGATTTTTGCCTAGTGACACATGCAAACTGTATTCAAGAAACAAATGCTATCCAATATTTTTTCTAGGCAGATCAGTGCCCCAAAACAACCTCATATAATACTGGAGTTATAGTAGGAAAAGGGGCACTATATATCCTTGGCAAGCTGTTGCAGTAGAAGCATACTGTCAGGAGCAGTTTGGCTTTAAATTGCATTTAACTGGATAATTTATCAGAACCATCATCTTTGCAGTTGAATTTCTGGCTGGGTTAGGCAATGCTAAGCATTTGTTTTATCTCGTTGAAAAGTGGATTCAGCTCTATAAAGCCTGGAAAATACAGGAAACTTTTTAGAGCAAGGTGAAAAAGAGCTGATTTTAAATGTGGTGAATCTTCCAGTCCATGCCTACATGTCTTCACATAAAGCTGGGGTCTCTTAAATTGAGGAAGCTATTTGATTTAGGTTGTGCTAGTGCATAAGAGGTACAACAAAGAGGGATGTATTATAGAAGTGTAACTCAGACACTGAAAGCATGAAGATATCAGCTCTGTAGAGAGCGATGACCTACTTCTGCCTTGTTTCTTCCAAGGAAAATCCTTTGGCACCACTTCAGGCCATGGTTTCTGTTCTCCCTGCTATCTTGAGGACCTGATGTTACACAAAAGTGCCTCAGACACATTCACATCCCTGTTTCTCAAGCCCAAGTTTCATGTAGAGAGGAAGCAAAGCAGCCAATTTAAAATGGGACTTTACAGAAAAAAACCCCAAACATTCTCCTCACCACCCTCCATAAAACAAAAATAAAGTGCTGGGCCAATGTCCCTGAACCACTTGTGTTTCTAACAGGTACATATTTTGGAGGTCTTTTGCATATTAATACAGTCAGATTTTGGGACTTTCTTATATTGCAGTAAGTGACCTCAGTCCACCACCTGCACTGCTCTGTGGTAACTCCTTTTGGCATATTGCATGCATATTAATTTCCATTTACATGCAGCATATTCTCATCAGCTTATATTCTACAGTAAAGCCTCGACAACTCAGTTTACATCATGCTTGACAAAGTATGACAAAATAAATGCTGGTTTAAAAGCCATATAAATATTGAAACACGAAGCACTTGAAAGTTACTCCCCCCCTCCCTTATCTAATTATACTATTAATAAGCAACATGCAGAATTTCGTCTGAGATGTAGGAACCACAAGAGATCAGATTCTCACACAATTTCTCTCCTGTATCATATTGTTTGCAGTGTAGAGCATGTTTAACTTTAAATCATGCAACCTGTCCACCTGAAACCAAAAGGGGCCGTTCCCATCTGGGCTCGGATCTGCTGCATCAACACAAATTCTGTTGTCCTGGTTATGTGCAACTGCAGGTTAGGCCAAGAACACGTTTTCTCTGTTTTGCAGTAATTTGTCTTGCAGTTCCAGTGTAATATGATTGCCCCCTTTTTATCTTTAATTGTTGCTGTGCACCATTAGGCAGCAATATCACGGTACTTAAAAGTCACTTTGTCTTTCCATTTGGTGTAGCAGCCCCATTTTATGGGCAAAGGAAGGCTCTGAGACGTGGCTGCAACCTTGCAAAGAAACCTGTTTATGCAAAGTCCTATCAAGAACTTCTTTCATTTAGGTTAAAGGATCAAGTCCTTAACATTTGAAAATACACAATAAACACACAACACTGCATCATTGAGTAGGAAGGTTAATAAAAATACAGCCTGGCATTAACATTAAAAAGGCTCTAAATTTTTTCTTCACAGGTAATTAGTTCACACAATGAAATAATCTCCCTTCTTATCCTGGAAACACATGCATAAAACAGCTCAGATAACATCATTTACATACAGGCTGCTGCATCCGCATGTTAATGGCTGGCAGTGAAAAGTTCAGACAAGTTTGTAATCCCCGATTTCCTGCGCGTGCTCAGCACCCAGATTCCCAGGAGGAAGAGAAAGGGATACTAAATATTACTGGGATGACAGCTTAGCTGCAGCCCGCCACATCTGGGCAGCTCGCACAGTTACCGAGTTTCTCAGACCACGGCGTCTTTGACAGTCCTGGACATTTTTTATTTTTTTAAACTCATCTCGGTGTTTGCTCCTTTTGTCAGTCACTCCTGGCCATGGCCATCACCCTAAGCCTATTGTGCTGCCGCCGCTCGCTTTGTCCGCGCTGCTCCATCGCGTGGTATTGGGAGCAATCTGCATTCCCATTTAAAGCACTATCATGTCACCCATCAGCGATCGCTCGCTTTCATCCCTTAAAACTCCCATACAATGGCAACCACGCCGTGAGGACAAAGGGCCGGGCAGAGGGGGAAAAGGAGGGAAGCTGCAGTGGGAAAGCAGCAGCGGCAGCTGCAGCCGGGCTAACTTCGTTCTCCCGGGTGAGCACTTGAACTTGCACTGATAACATCTGTGCCCTTCATCTCCCGCTTCCCCTCCTAGCACAGTTTATCTGCTCAGGGCAGGCACTGGAAGGAAGCTTGGCTGTTTCTCCCTCAAGGCCAGCAGGTAACAGCGGCGTTTCTCCAGCCCCAACCGGCGAGCCCGTGCCCGCCGCCAGCTGCAAGAGAAAAGGAGGGAAAACCTCCTCTGGCAGGGATCTGCACTTTCCAAAACACCAATCCAGCTTGCTGGGCATCCTTCAAATCTCCTCCAGCAGTTGTTGGAGGAGGCCATCCATTCCAGTGACCAGAAATCCCGTTTGCTGCATTCGAAGATGCAGTTACAGCACCCAGGGGTTTGGGAATTGCCTGGAGAGTCTGCAGTGCTAAAGCTTTAACGAGGATTCCCTCCCCTACACTGTCATCCTCGGAACAGTCTGGAGCCATCAGCTGTAGAGAGCTTAGACTTCACATACCGCCTGCGATTTACTGCCTGAAAATGTTGTAAAAGTCAGGGATTGTGTTTGCAGGTGAAATAACTGCAGTGCTCCAGCCTGGAAACAGCCGGCCAGGGGAGGATGGATGGGAATCCGTGTGGAGCACTTCTATGAAACAGGCATGGCTCAAAGCAAGGCTTTACAGTCCCACCTTTTATAAACATGACCCAGCTGTGCTCCTTGGGGTCCACGAGATTTTAATGAGGCAAAAATGATCAAAATGTCACGACCTCTGCTCTCCCTTGTCCTAAAATCTGGATGATGGAAATGAAGTGGAGCTTAGCTACGTTTTATTTAGCTGATCACACAGAATGGAATAGCTTTAAGATCGTGAAATAAAAGTTTTAAAATAAAAAGCTGTCAGGTCAGAGTAGTTATTCCCCCCAGTCAGCTTATATAAGCAAGTGTGGTTGCCCCAGTGTTGCAGTCTGGGAGTATTAACCAATTCCTCTTCACTAAGGCAATCTCCTAAATGGCTGAGGCTGGTTGGTTAATTTGTAGCTGCTGCCTTGTAAATAGTGGTCAGGATTTGACACATTATCCAGGCACTTTGTCTTTATTAAAAATATTTATTATTTGTAGGCACAATATACTAGAAGCAGTGGTTCCAAAATACTATGAGTCTGTTGGCACAGGCTAAGAAAACAGCCACGAATGTTATTCAAAGGTGATTTTGGTTTCCAAGCAATTTCCCTGCTCACAAAATGACACCTTCAGCTAGACCTGACTCCTACAAGCTGGCTTCCTTGCAGTAGCAGCCCTTGCATGTGCTAACTCTCTGAGATATTATCCAGGTAGCCAAAAACCAAACACAAAATAGCATCAGGAAACATTAATCAGGAAGTTCAGCTGTCTTTTTTCCCCTCTGTCTAGATATGACCATTTCAGTGTATAAAAAGAGTAAATCCAACAGCCATTAGCAACTGTTTCCTCGACTGGTGGATGAACTTACTAAAGAAAACAAATAAAAAAATCATTCCTCTTTAAAGCTAAAACATCTGAAAGAGCCTCCATGTTCTTGCTGACTTGGGAATTTACCAAGAAGAAAGTAGCACAGTGTGAAGCACTCAACTACATATGTAATCAGTGTCAAGACTCACCAGAAATCCATATTGTAAAGAGATGATTAATGAGCTGAGTTGCTGAATTTTGCACTTCCCCCCCACCATTTGCTTTGAAATGTACTGTCAATTAATGACAAGTTTCTCAAATAAATTCTTATGTATTTGTTTGTACCTACTAATTATTTTATTTCTAGTAAGATGATTATTACTTAGATTTGTTTTGTTTTCTAAATAGAATCCATTGCTGAAAATAAAGGACTTTCACATGGAAGTTACTTGGAAATGTTGGTTGTCTCTCATGATATGCTTTGACTCAATCTTTCAGGATGATAAGCACCTGCAGATTTGCTCCACTCCAAGCAAGAAGCTGATTGCCTGGATTCAGCTGCTCATGTAGGGACAGACAGCTGGGGTGTGGATAAGGCAGTTTTTCTCCACATAAGGAATGCAGAGTATTTTGCACATTGGGCTGTAATGTATTTAAAAGATGCAGAAGAGAGCCCAGTACAGTACCAGTCACTTCACTGTGACAGACCAGACAGCAACAGATGAGGATGAAGTATTTTCCTGGAAGTTTTCATTGACCAAACTTTGAGGCTGTAAGTAAATCTTCCTTGTTCTACATATAAAGTTAAACATGCAGTCTGCTTATTTTTTTTTTAATAGTACTCATTTCACCTTCAAAAGAGCAAGAGGGTGTTTCCATTTTTAGTCTGAAATACTTTGAAGTATTCCCGTTCCATAGAACAGGGATCTGGATAGAATTTGACAAAAAGAAAAAATTAATTCCTTATTTTAGTTTTGGTTTCAATAATAAAGAAGTTAATGATCCCACATCTGGTTTTGTCCAGATATACTCTACAGCAGCCCACTGAAAACAGCACTGTTTGCTTATAGTCTTACTTTTATCCCAAACAGAACCTAATCCAGCCTAAATAAGTGTTCTTACACACATCCCAAACCAGACTGCCACATGAGGCAATGAGCAACCTCTGTGCTGATGTCACTTACCCAGAGCTGCAATTAAGGGTTGCTTGCAGTCTCACCACAGCAGCCAGATCATATTTAGACAGACCTTAAGAACATTTTCTTTGGCACACCACAGAATGAAGAAACCCCACAAAAAAATCCCAAAAACCAACTCACAAAAAAACCAACCCCCCCCCCAAACAAACAAACAAATACCACCAAAACCAAAACAAATAAATAACCCCCCCCCCTCAAAATCTTCATTCCACAAGTAACATCTGAATGCTGACACATCTGGAACAGCTGGGTAACAAGTTGTGCGTGTCAAGTTCAGGGAGCAGCTGCTTTTAGCCTTCATTCTGGGTCAGGCATTTATTTGCAGCCACTAGTATATCCCCTTTTTTTTTGTAGCAGCTTCTTCAGTGTTCCCATATGGACAAGCCGAACAGCTCCTAGGAATATACCAGCAGGCATATATAAATGTCCTTTAGAAGAAATGAAGGCCAGATGTTGCTTTGTTATCTCCACGTGCATCCTTAAAAAAGTTAGATTAAGTTGTTTCAGATAGATTATTAATGCCAGGTAGAGGCAATTTGTTTATCGGCCGTTTAAATGTCAACTTTCTGAAAGACAGAAAATCACATTTAAGCTTGGGATTCAAACTGAAGTAAGATTAAATTACCCTAGAAAAACTTCAGAAAATAATTACAGCACAATCCAGGGTCCCAGGGACAAAGTAGTACTGTGTAGAAAGGACATGATGAGCCATTTCTGAGATCTGAAGGAGCACTACCTATGGTTTATTAGAAAAGGAAAAACAAAACCCCTCCATCTTATCTTTAAAATATAATGAAAAATTTGAGGTAAGATTTATCCAACAGCACCATGGATTAAAGGTCTTCTATTCTGCTGCTTTGCTCACTTGGGGTACAACTTAAGCCACTACTCTAAGTCCTAGAGAATTTAATAAATCTATTACTGACAGTGAAATTCATTGATGTTTTTCATGTATGCACTCCTGGTACATCTAGTGGATCCAATAGGGTGGGTAAGAATTCTGTCACAGACTGCCCAATTAATGTGATTTTGATTGAAATGTGCAATTCTTTTTTTCTGATTTCCTGAAAATAGAACCTTATTGGATTCATTTTCTGACACATATTTCTGAGGAAACATAAACTGAAGACTACTTTTTCCACCTCAGTGATAACATAAACAAGGTTTGGGTTTCAGCTGCCTGGTGAGGTCTTTCCCTTTGAGCCAGTCCACAACATACAAAGACTGCCAAGACACCAACTATAACTTTTTGAGTAATGTCACTTTATTAAGGGACTTAAAAGAATCACATTCTCTAGTAGCCTTGGAACAATGCAAATGGTGAACAAAAGACAAAAATAGATGTAATTGGTTCTGAAAAGCATGAACATCTGTAGAGAATGTGTTGCATTATTCCTAAGGACTCTTGCTTTTGAAAAAAAAGCACGTTCCATATATACAAGTGTCAGTGCAATAGCCAATAAAGCAATCAGTCAGAAATATAAAAATATCCTACATACAAACTTAAAATAGATGTTTGAAGGCTGACCATATCAGTATTCTGATATTTCTATATCTCAGGAGTACGATGACTGGGATGAGTTATTCTGATGAGGTAAGAAACAGTAGATGCTCTGTGATAACACAAAGCCATACATTTATTTTTTTTTTTCATAAGACAAAAAAATAGAGCACCCCATGAAACTCCAAGTCTTTGCAGCAAGTGCCCACAGGAAGCCTATGATCATTATTACATTCCTGCATCATTCACCTTTGCTGCCTTTGCCAACAAAGACAGCAAATTCTCTATCAGCAAAACTTGCTCATTCTGCCCCCTCCTTGCCCAGCTCCAGTATAAACTGCACATTCCTTGCAAATATACCAAACCAACAACTGCTTTAGACACAGACAACATCTATAAATGTCCAAAAAATCACTTAGTCATTCTTTCCTTTATTGGTTGCAATTCTTTTCTTGGCAGCAAGGGCAGAAAGAGATTGCAAAACTTGACAGCAAGCAGCTCTCTCTAGCGGGGTTAGGGAGAGAACAGGGTGTGTCCTGTTTGCTTTGCTCAGGTGTTCCAGTGATGCCACTGAACTTAAGCCTTAGTTGGTTGAGCAATAAAATCACGTTCCTCCTCTTTGCTCTGTCTTTTGGATGGAAGGATGCACTAATTTGGGGCTGCTGTTGCAAAACCAGAGGACGATGTGGTAACTTTTCAGCTTGATGCTCTATGCCAGCATCACTATTCATCTTTCCTTCAGCCATCTCTTTCACTGTGACCTCTCCAGGCTCTGCTGCTGAATTCTGACCCCTATTTTTTGACTTTTCAGAGAAAATGGCAGAACAACAGCTATCCAGACAACATACTCTGTATCTTTCTGGCAAAGAGCACCAAGAAGAACTGGCGGCAGAGCTGGGAGTGCCAGGAGAATCCAACAAACACCAACTCTTACTAGGGGAGAGGGGCAATGGTAAAGTCATTTCAAACTGTGTGACAGTACCAGGCATTCCTCTACGAAAAAGCACTATGAATGATATAGTTTCTACAACAGCAACGTTAACTTGATCAGGATATGATTTGTATGATAAAAAAAGCACAACAGCAGCTGGCAGCTGCCTTCCTGTGAAACTTGCCTTACCACTTATGGCACACACATACACTGAAGCACACAGCAGTTGCCTGAACCTGCAGAAGATTCCTCAGCTTTACATCCTAAACTCAAAAGCTTTCCCTGAAATATTTTCATTTATCTTAATTCCTTTTCTAAACCTCTTTTGTCTCAGGCAAACTCAGGCAGATGTGCGAGACAGAACAGCGAACCTGGTAACATCTGTAGTGTGACAACACTTGACAGATTATTATTTCAGGTTTTCTTTCAGTTGCCATGCAGATGCCAAAGCCTCCAGGAATCAGCACACTTCTCTCCTTAACCCCACTGAACTTGGCAATCAGCGTTTGCAAATATTGAATTACTGCTCACCACACCCCACTAAGACAGGCTATTACCTCCCGTGTAAACAGGCAGGGAGCGGAGGCACAGAATGACTAAGTGATTATTCCAGTATCACAACACAAGTCTGGGAGAGCCAGGAGCTGAACCTGTATTTCTTGCATCTCAGTCTCAGGTTGTCTGTTTTGTTCTGTGTTGCAGCCTTAATTCTTTCCTGAAGAGGAAGACTGGGATCTCTTAAGAGTCTGTCACTGCTACTCTGGTTGACAGGTGATGTTGCCAATAGGACAGGAATTGTTGCATTCCCCACATCAAAAGGTGGAACACAGTGTGTGACATCTGTTTGCTGGAAGAAACACTAACCATACAAGTCCTTAAGAACATCAACATTTATTTAATATGATATAAAAGAAATGGGATATGAACATTCGTATTTGAACAATAATAAGTGGCTTCTTATACTTACATCGTATGTGCTCATTGTATAATATATACACAATGAACATAATTACATTTGTACACAAACTAAGTACTGGATTGAAAACCTGCTTATTGCTGTACACACCCTAACCCCATGAAGGAAAAGCCCAGTACCTCAAAATACCTACACTCCATTTTAGTCAAGAAAAAGTAACCACTAACATTAATGTCTATGTTGACAGAAGTGTGGCAGTAACTGCTGACATTGCAACCTGACCAAGAAATCATTACAGCAGAAACAGGACATCTTTTACTAAGCAATAATAAAAATGGCACATTTTAAATATATCTATATGTATATATATATAAAAATTTTACAAATAAATTGTTAAAACAATAAATTGTAATGTTTAAAAAGTGTAAAACAAGGTTTTAGTGGTGATATGTAAAATTAACCGAGTTATGCATCTAAAAGAAGCCAAAAAAGTAAACTTATATGATCCATCATTAAAGGAACATTAAATTCTGAAGAATAGCAAATAAAGTTCTGACTGTAGGCTGCACACTGAAAAGAGCCTTTATTTTATGTGCACAGAAATCGTAGCAGCAAGCTGGTATCAGGAGAACAATCTGAAGGTTGTTGAGTGTACATGTGGGCCATTTAAAGCTCTCTTGGAATAAACATTTTCCAGGAAGTGATAAAACGATGCTCTGTGGCCAAAAGCATCAGAACTATGAATTTCATAGATTTAAAATATACTGTACAATATCTTCTCATATTTCCATAGGTCAGGTCCATACATCTCAGGCATGAATTGTTTCAACAGAAGCTGTTAGTGCTGAAAGACAGACAGATTAAGTTACTCTATTTTAGCAACAGGATATTGTCTAAAGAACTCAGGGGACTAAACACGGCAAAGAATTCCTGACTTCATCCTAGCAATGTAGGTGTAGAACATAATAAAATATCTTAGAAATCAGTTGTTTCCAAAATCTGTTTTCCTGGTGAATAATAGTGCTGTCAAGATATTTTGACAGAAAGAAGCAAATCCGAGATTTTTTTTCAAATTTACACCACTATGAATGAAAATCTGTTTACTCTGAGAGTTTTATCCTGTTACATATGGTCATCTCCAAATGCTCTTCACCTAAAACCAGTAATAACAGCAAAGATCCTAACTAGTCTCAGAAATGCCAGGCACATCTTGAAGAGGGATGCAGAATTATTGAGCTGCTACACTGTACTGGCAGCACAGTTTAAGTGCTCCACCCAGAGCTTGCTGTATTTTGGTAATTGCTGCAAGGACATCTATAAATAGCTTTTAACAGTTCATTGGTAAAAATGTTCCTGAGCTTTGAATCCAGGTGCTGTATAAAATTTCATTATCCCCCCATTACTCAGTGCAAATGCAAGGCTTAATATCTAACAGGACTAGTGATACACACAGAGATTTGTCTCTGCAAAATAATGACAAAAAAGGAGCCTTGTATTAAGGGCTTTCTCCTTAGTCCTACAATATCCTGTGCCACCAATTTCCTATGGCAAATTCACCCAGCATGGTGCCAAGAGTATCACTTTTCTAATTGACTGTAAAAGCCAAATACAGGTATTACCTCTTCATTCCCTGCAATCTACTCTACATTTTCCAGATGCTGCCTGAAAAATTTGGTTGCACATGATCAGGGCTGATCCTACAGCTTGGAAGTTCCCTTTGCCACTTAAGACTTCTTGAAAATGAGGGCTGCTGAATTCCTGTATGTTAAAAAGCATGCCAAAATCTCTCAGCAAAGCACTGGAATACTGGACCTCCTCTGTATGCTAAGCCCAGCTCGTGGCACAAATTTGTTTTGGAACTCTAAGGAAACAACCAACAGAGGCATCAAATGCAGCAATGTAGAATGTACATGCACATAATTAAGAGCTTTTCCCAAAATCCAAACACTTAACAGCCACAAGGATGTGCTTCTAGTTCTGGAATTCCTTCTCCATTCCAGTGAGGCATGTGCAAGCAGAGAATCAGACAAGTGCCATTCCAGGTGGACCATCCTGTCCTAAGCAACTGAAGCCTCTTTAGATGATAGAACTGTCCTGAATACAGAAATGCTTCACCTGCAGAACTGTGGGGATACACCTCACCAAGGGGGCCAAGCCTTTTCCTATTAATTTCTATTTTATTCAGCATAAATCCTAAAGAAAATGAATTTGCTGATCTGAGCTGAAATGCAATTAAACTGGTGATGGATTTCTGGTTGCTCCCTCCTTTTCTGACTGGTGCCCTGTGCCCACAGACAGAATCCAGCAGTGCAGTTTCACTTCCATTACTGACCCAAAACTCAGCTGATGGGGCAATGTTTGTCCTATTTAAAAAGGAGATGCATGATAAATGTGTGTATATTTATATAGAACCTGCAAAGCATTAACAAAAATTAGTATTTCCAGAAGTAATGCCCTGCTCATTTTTAAAAAACAGTTCTCTAACAAACACTTTGAATAAAAGTATAAAAATTCAAGCTAAATCTAATCATGGCAGACCACACCCATCAGGAAGGCAGGAGCAGTGTCAGGACAGAATGTGAAGATGGCATTTTCCACTTTCTCAAAAGGAGAAAATATTTTAAATAATTTTCATTAAAAAAAAAAAGTAGTATAAATAGTTTCTTGCCCTTAGTTCATATTAGAAAGGTCTCTGTGATGACTAGTAAGTCTGATTTTGCTAAAATGAAACCTTGGCAATTGGAACTGGGGCAGTAAATTTTAAAAAATGCATTTTCAGATCTCCTCATGCTAAATGACTGACAATGTCTCAATTTTAATTTTTTCTTGATTTTAAAGCTTTCTTACAGTACATTACCTATGGCATTTAACACTGTCATTGAAACAAAGCTCATTCTTTTAGTAGAAAGCTTATTTAAACAGACCCTTCCTGCCAATCCACACTGATATCCTACTAATTTTGTTAAACACTTGCCTAAACAAACACATTCTATTCCCAGGGCCATTCACTGGGTAACACCACAGGTAGGAACACGTAACTCTAGCCTAACTCATGCTTTCTAACTTGATTCCTAGAAGCCATAACCCACTCTATCAGGAAGAGCAGCTGTGTAGGGCTTTCTCTATAGAAAGAAAGAAGAAACAACAATTATAAATTTTTTTTTTTTTATGTCTTAAGCCATACATTCTTCAGGCCACTCCCTCCTGTGCATCACTAAGTCTGAGCTCTGTTTGCCCATTTTGCCCATGACTGAAGCATAAAGACTCGTCTGCACCGGTGCAGTGATGCTCATGCCTGAACTCCCTGTTTTGTAACAGCTCAGGCCTCCTGTGTCATTCCAAGGGCTTTTACCCTGCCAGTTGTGGAGAACATTCTTGATGAACCAATTAGCCCTTTCTCTTTGTAGCTGGATGGAGAATGCACTCCTTGCAAGCAAATCAATACAGGAATTTGTTTGTTTCCTGGTTAATTTGTATTCAACACTGCAGGAAACTCTTGTCTTGCTGAGTATCAGCTCCAGATGTTTCTCCCAAAAATAACAGCACACAAATACCTGGAAGAATGTTAGGAACAGGAGAGGTGGGGAAAAAAAAAAAAAAAAAAAAGAGAGAACGTACTTCTCTGTAACTATACACACATGAAATGTGATCCTTCTGTGAGCTGTGTCTGGGTGGATGGAGCTGGTGACAAGGACGACTCTGGTGAAGAGGGCAAACTTTTCACTGCAAGTCATAGAGCAAAATAAATAAGAATACAAGTTACAGGAGCCAGAATAAAGAAAAGCTTGAAAAAAAAAATCACAGTTTCAAGCCATTAGCAAATATAAGCAGAAACAAATGAAAGCTACACAAGTAAAGACTTAAAATGTGATCAGCACAAAAAGCACAGCTTCAAGGGAGAGCATAGCTGATCCTTAATCAGGCTTAGAAATAACTAGTAGAACAGCAAACACATGAATGCTGATGTTTTATGTTGCCAAGAAAGGGGGGAAAAAAAAAGTAAAATTTAAATAGTTGGGATAGGCCCAGACCCACCTTCATATCCCAGCTCAGATTAACTAAGCTTTTTCATTCTGCTGAGCAGAACAAAATGTACATGCAAGTTCTGGATTTGATTATCAAGTCACAAGAAGGATTGCTGACTGCACTACAAAGGTCCAGATCACCTTTTAGATCCGTAAGTTGAACCATTTGGCTTCCTTAACCATTCCCATCAGCAAATATCTTTATAATATCTTGAATTCTATCTTCTCCTTTCTTCCTTCCCTACTCACTCCCCTCTTTTTCCCCTTCTCTGCATACAGTTTGGCTTTATTCCACTCTTCTCTTCTTGCAAAATAGTCCACCACCAGTCACTGTAGCAGTCAGGTGGTGTTTTCTGTTTTCTTCAGCTTTCTTACTCCTCCAAACACAGACAAACTGGGGTCTTTTAGTTGCTAGTTTAAAATATTGGAAACTCTCAATAAATCCACAATTTTGGGCACATCTAAGGTCACTCAGCAGCAGGAAGTAATGGTAAAAAGACTACACATGTCCAGGACTGAGATGAAAAAGGAAGGACTTGCTCCAACCAAGAACTACAGTATGACTCAATTTCTGGCAACAGTTATTTAAATCCCCGAATTAGCAACTATAAAAGTTGTATTAAAACCTCAGAAAAATGGAATTTCTGTAGCTGTCCCCTGGGAAACTATTTTTCTGTACATGATGAAACTGTACACTTCACATGTAGACTACCTCAGCATTTTCAGTTCACAAGGGCTTCAGAACATCAAAAGAAACAATCAAAATGAAATCAAGTTTTACACATGTACTGGGTAAGTTGTGCTTCAGTCAAACTCTTTTCCATACCTGCTGCTGCCTGATTTCCTTTTGAAGACTGTGCTGCTAATTCAAATGAAGACACAATCCCTTCTTGTTCTTGAACACTAAATATTTCACTTTCTTCTGAGCTGGTTTTGGGTTTGTGGTTTGCAACTGTGGTCACACTCTGCAAGCTGGTTAAAAAAAAGCACAGCCTTTAGAACTTGCTCTAACTCAATTTCAGGTGTTAACCACTAAGTATGGGAGCTATAATTTAATTTTCTCCTGCAACTTGCAAGTCCAGGTAGCATAAATTAAGCAGACATTTTGAAATGCTTCTACTTTGTGTAGTTACACTTTTTAAAAAGCACCTGGAATTTAATTCCTTTCCTTTCCACACTCCTGCAGTTTCCTGCTGCTGAAGGGTCCTGTGACAAAGTTATGACCTAATGTGAGAACTCACTCAGGACCTGCAGGGCAACTCACACTGAAGTCATGAATTGCGAGGGAGGAATATCCAAGATACAATATCCCTCTAATTCCACAGTGCTGCAAAACAGTGAGGTAAAAATTAAAGCAGGAGATGTAGAATGTTTATTTTGCCCCTAAATATCAGCAATAAAGAGCATACGATGGAAGCACTGCCTGAAGTGTTCACAATAAACTGACACAAAGCTTGAACTGACATTATTAAACACATTTTGGAGGCCAAAACCAGGATTATGAATGCATTCTGTTTACAACTGGAACATCATTTGAAAATAAACATTGCTTCATCCACCAACTCATCAACTCTGACTGAATCCCTGCAGCAGTTAAGCCTCTCACTGGATTTCCCTGTATGTCAACCACTCAAAACCATATAAATAAACCTTTTCAGTATTTATGGCAATTGCTTGGTCCATTCAGCTAATAAATACAGCATGCAAGTTTAAAATAGCCTCTGAACATCTTGTTTGATTTTTACCTTATATCACCATCATGTGTTTCTTCCAATTTATTTTTCTTTTCTGCTTTCTCTTCATTACTCACTTCTTTTGAGTCAGATACAACATGTGCATCTGATAAAAGATCATCAGTTTTTGACAGCTATAAAAAAAAATCAAAATCATGAAACAAAAAGCTGTAACACACACTAAGTGGCAGATAAGAAATACAGTACCAGGAAACAGTTTTATTAACAGACAAATTTTGCCATCATGTATACTTAGTAACTCAGAATTACATAACTTAAGAAATTTTTATCAATACCATGCAGGTTAATAGAGTTATCCTCAAACTTATACCAGAGGCCATGGGCAGGGTTTGACTTAATAACTTCCAGAACTCTGCTGTTCTGTTTTTCCATTCCTGCCTGTTTTTCCATGCTATCCCTCTCTTCATGATGCCAACAAAAATTCCAGATGCTGCAATATTTTGTTGATAAGACTGAATGCTGCTCTTAGAGTCTGATTATATACAAATAATTTGAGTGTATTACCTAAATTTCCTTTTGAAATATTTGCATATTTAACAAAGCAACAGTAAGGAATAATAATTCCTCTCAATAAGGAAGTGTTTCTAATGGATAACAATATAAATTAGTTACTGGATTTTATACCATTCTCCATCAGATATATATTTAAAAAACTAAATATAAAATAGGAAAACAAAAGGATGATTAAACAAAAGAATGTTTAACTTAGGAATATGGATATAGAAGAGGAAAAAACCTCCACACAATACTTTAAAAAAATATTAAACTATAAACAGGATATGATTATGTAGAAGCAACTCTAGTAATACATTCTTCACAAGTTTTGCTGAGTGTTAAGGGCACTTTAGTACCAGAAACACCAATTCCCTGCCAAGCGTGTTTCAAACTATTCCAAGGCAGAGATCAAAGCAGTGACAAATATCTAAAACTGCAGGTTCTGCCTGCTTCCATGTATAATTTGTTGTGTCAGCTTCATTCTGCTTTCTATAACTGATTTGATGCACTACAGCCAACCAAACAAAAATTCAGGGACATTAAATGGCTGTCAAAAATTACACTGGGGTAGCCTAAGTAATGAATATGCCAATGATTATTATTTAAAGACCATGTACAAGAAAATGCAATGTCTCAGCTACAGACAAATCCAATACAATTTTGTCATTCTCTATGGTATATTGTATATCCAACAAGAAGTCTTTATTTTCCAAGCAAAAGGAAGTGGCTCACTTTCCCATACTCTGGTGTGTGTGTCTCAAAATACTTTGTTACTGCAAGACAAGCTGATGAACAGTTTAATGAGGAATATTTCTGTACCTCTTCAGTAAAACTTGAATTATGTTCTTGATCCCCATCATTTTTTAGCTGAGCTATTTCTTCTCCAGGACTTCCATTATTTTGTTTAGAATTATTTTCTCTACTGGTGCTCTCAAACTCCTTCATGTTACCAGATACTGTATCATCCTTTTTCCGATTCTGTGGAACAAAATTGGTACATGGACAAATTGTTACAAAAGTTATCACAGTCTCAGTTCTGAACCTTGTGCTATCCTCTCAGTGATTTAAAAAAAACCACCCCAAACTTGAAAAAACCTTAAGCATAGATTGCAATAAGGAAAATGGAAATCATTAAGGACTCGGAATTTTCTCATTCTTGTACCTTTCAAAACAGTTCAGCCTGTCTAACATTACTTTGTCTGTAAGACTATTGTACTTTCTGACACTTCTTCCTCTCCAATGTCACCCTTATCTTCTGAAATTTCATTCATATTTAGCTCAGTCACAAATCAGCTTAGCAGCATTCACACTTGCATTCATAAGCACTGCTCTTTTTATAAAATGGCTTTTTCTGGTTGAAGAAAAAAAAAATCGATAAAAATCTGCTTTCAGCACAAAATTCGCAGTGCACCTGCATGCACTCCCTCCAATTATCTTGGGTATCCTCCAAGCCTATGGTGTGAACTGATTTAATAGAGGACAACACAGTATCTGATAATGGCAGAGGATATTAATTATGTCTCAAAACAAAAAAATCCATTGGGCAGAGAATAAGTTGATACAAAAATTTTGAGGAAGGATGGTAGAGGTGACTTAAGATTGTAAACTGGGAACGTGATATTGGCAGACCTAAAGGGAGGCTCATCTGAGAACTGGAGCTGAGAAAAATAGGAGCCATGGAAGCAGTAAATCTCAAAGCTGAATTCCTGTGATCTAACACATGCACTCTATTAAAGAGGAAATTCCACGTAAGTCAGTTCATAAATCAGTGTCTTTGCTCTCCTAAATTAAAGTATGCACCCCTTATCATATGCTTGTCCCAACAACAGTTGTGAAGCAACTTCCTTTTGTATTATGGTAATCACTTCAAAATTACACAGCAGGCCATTTATAAAATCCTTTTCCCCCTCCAATTCTTAAATAACCAAACCACAGTCGAAAAGACTTCCAGCAGTTAATGCCATGGCACCATTTTTCTAAAAATCAATAGACATAAAAACGATGCTTTTAGGAATAAAAGCTATTATTCAGCATGATACTTCATCCTGGGGCTTTTAGTCAAATAGCATTCTGGAAGAATTAAAGTTGTGATAGAAAAAGTGACTTTGTAACATGGGCTATTAGCTAAATATTCAATTCAGAGCTCTTTTCAGTTACTCTGTAAATTCCTTATCATCCACAGAGCCCTGATTTCACAGAGACTGAGGAACATGGTGCAAGGAACAGAACTGTTCTGAGTTCTGGCACAGATTTGGCCCATGCTGGTGTGACACACAGGACTGCAGCTCCCTCACCCTGAGGGATGGAATGAGACCACAGGGAAGAGGCAAAGCTTCAACACCTCTGTAAAAACTACTCAAAGAACCATCTGCAAAGCTTTGCTTGGCACGACCTCTTCTGTGTTAATCACAGAAATATTTGTAGCAACTCCCTTCACATACAGCATTCCAAATGCAGATGCTCTACTGCAAAGGCTAAACTGCAATTTGGAGTCTTCTGGGTATGCAAAGTTCTTGAAGAAAAAGTAACTTTTGTATAGTTCTGTAGCTGCTTGTTGTGCTGAGAGGAGGAAAAAAAACCCAACCCAAAATGCAAAGCTAAAACATCTTTGGAAATACCTTCCTGACACTGCAATATCGTTAATCTGCTTTTGGAAAATCAGATGTTTAAATGCCTACAAAACAAAAAAAAAGAAGGCATTTCCATCCAAGTAGAAAAGCAAATAATTAAAAAAAAAAAAAAGTCAGTAAACTGTGAGATCTGAAGAAAAAAGTATTCCAGAAGACTAAAAACCCCAAGAAACCAAAACCCAGCCAAAAATCAACTCCATGAAGCTACTGGAAAAGAAAACTAATTTTAAATATTTAGAAAGTAGTAGGCTGCCTAATATCTGCCATCCTAGTTCTGCGTTTGGTTTGGCTTTTTGGGTTTTGTTTGTTTGTTTGTTTGGAGGTTTTTTAGAGATATATTCAGAATAATAGTTCCTGGTTAACGACAGACAGTTAGATCTTCCTCTTCTCTCCCCACCCTTTATCCATAAAACAAACTTTTTAGGCAAATAAACAAGTTTAAGAATGAGTGAAAACAGAAGTGTGGGTTTTATTTTAATGTACTTATGGGCTCAAACACCACAGCAGAAGAGCACCACTTAGGAGCTCTGATCATAAATACACATTCCTACCTAAAAATGTTACAGATGTTTGAATACATTACAATGCAGAAAAACCAGCATAGCCTTCATTTCAACATCAATGGAGTCACAATCCTCCCTGATCTCGTTTTTAGTCACAAATCTTGCCATTTGCACATTGTTTGCTAAATCTGACCAAAACACCCCACCCCTGTTACCAAACATCATAATGCCTAATCAACTGGACGTGGATTTGAACTGTTTGTTTTCCTAAAAGGCAAAGAAGTGGCTTTAGGTATAAGCATGAAGGTTTTCCTTTTGAGTCTGTGACTCTACAATTAGTCCCAAATAAACTCTTTTTGGGTTTTCATCACTGTGGGACCCACCTGTGCTAATTTGAATGGATTATCCCTGACATGGGACGAGCTCTGGGAAGGAGACTGGTCTGAAACACCAATAATATTGAGTCCTTTCCTCTTCTCTCTCAGACAAGCTTGTTGGTGTCTCTTTATTCTTTCCATCTGCTCCTCCACAGTCATTCGAGGCCGTGAGCCTTCTGCAAGGCACAGCTGCTCCACTGCACTCCTTGGTCTTTCCTTCAATGGAAGAAAATACAAATATGTGTTTAAAAAAAACCCTTAAGATTTCAGACTGGTAATTTACCAAAAGAGATCACCTAATGATTTACTAAAGAGCAGAAGAATAGTGAGCAAATAAAGTCTTCCTATGTATGTGAAAAGAAAAGGTGCAAAACTCAATTATCAATAAACGAACACTGAAATTCAGAATAAAAGGAAGGAATAATTTGCTCTTCTGAACAATAACATTACCATCACCAACTATAAACATTAGGAGAATGGGAAGGTGCTCTCTTCAAAGCCACCCTCTCAAGCTGAAACAATTTACCAGACATTATAAAACTGGCAAACACAAGATATTTGACTGAGACAGAAACATAATTGAAATTTAATGATCCAGGACATTTATACCAGTTGATCTAATAGTAATTTTTGCCTTTTTATTTCAAGAAAAACTACAGCTGGGCATCATTGAACTGCAAGTGCAAGCTGAAACGAAGTGAATTTATTACCACTTAAAAATCTGTAATTCTAAGCATTATATTTTTCCCAAAATAACACCCATTTACCTACTCTTCCCTTGAAATTCACTGGTTTTCGGGCAGATCTGTGCTTTTTATGACAGATAAAAATCGACTTCAGGCTAATCAGCTGCATTCAGTACATTTACAGTAAATGATTTCAGTTATGAGAAGTGGTATTCTTTCTCCAGTCAACATCCTGGGAGTTTCTCTCTCCTCTCCCAGTTTTCTCACAACTTCTCCTCCACTATTTGGGCTGTAACTATGGCAAAAGTTTCCCTCTCTTTTGCATGAACTACTTGTAAATGTGTGTCTTTAACCCAGAGACTACAGAACTGTCTAATCTGAAATTTCGGGTTTATTACCTGCATACTGTTCACTACACCCTTACTTTGTGTCTGCTTTAGCTATTTCCCAAATCATTTTAGTATTGAAATAAATAAAAGCCTGCGTTTGTTATAAAGGGGCTGTTAAATTGCCACATACAAGTGTTTGAAAGATGCTTCATGTGCTTTCAACTCAAGCCTGAACTTCAGTAGATTTATCATTTACCATTTAATTCTTGCCCAGTTTGAGTGTCTCCATACAGTTTAGCATACACAACATTTTTGATTTTATCATTTCTTCTCTGTCTCTATTAATAGAGACATTCCTAGCTGTCTCTATTAATCTAGTACATAATGCTTTTATAACAGCGATTTTTATTTATTTATCTATTTTCTTTTTTTTTTTTTTTTGTACAGGAAATGAAAACAACTTCAACTTCTGGAGTAACTACCAAACTTAAAAAAATGAACACGTCCAACGCTCAAAGGTTATTTTAAAGTACCGTTCTTAGATCTATCTTCTTATTCTTCCTCAAAGTGACATAGGATGCTATTGTTGAGGACTCTGGCGTTGGGGATTTGGTTCTGGGTGGGACAACTCCCACAGGGAAATGTGAGCCTGAAAAACAGCAAAGCAACATACTGAGTGCTGTGCAAAAACACTGCCAAAACTGTAGATTTGTTTTCTAGAAGAGACACACTGTCAGCCCTGGGAACTCTCCTTCAGAAGGGCATATTCAGGAAGTGGTACTGAGAGTTGATGGGTGAAGACACTGAAGGTCCAGCCAGCTCTTGGATGGCCTCATTTGTGTGTGCACACCCATGCTCATGTCTGTGTGTGGATGAAATCAACCCTGAGCCTGGTCAGCTGGGGAGTGACAACAGGAGCTGAGGATATTCTGCTATAAAGCAATAGCCTGGGTCTCCTGTAGACATAAAAAAAGGATAAAACACAGCAGAGTTCCATTTTCTTTTTGTGTCACCTTTACCACACAGGTCACAAATATTCCTCTGGCCTCGTATTTGACATGGTCTCGTTTCTCTTTAATTGCTGATGTTTGAAAAGAGAGGGAAATGGCTGGCATGAGAAGTGCTCAGGACAGTAATGTGCACAACCACTAGAAAAACCTTTTAAAATTTCCTCTGAAATTATTTATTTTTAGAACCACCCTCATTAAGAAACTGCCAGCCTTTAAGTATGACTTGTTACAATAGCAAGATAGAAAAAACTCAAGAGATGAGCTGCCTTTAAGTTTCTTTCCTCATCAGCTTAAAAACTTAAAGACAGAATGACATAAAAATGTTTCCTGTAGCAGCACAGAGCTGTAATGGCTCACACACCATAACAGAACTGAAACAATCAAAAACTGTTTATATTTTTCTACTGCATGGGGATTGTTATTATGAATGAATGCCCAGAAGAAGAAATGTCTGTTAGAAAATTCATATGCTCAAATGATAAACCACAGCTACGATAAACAACAGACTGAGGGGAGTTTTAGAATATACAAAGCCTCTCACTGCTTGCTATCACTGCAACTATTCTGTTCCACACCTCTAAATATTATTTTTCTTAGAGGAATTTGCACTGTTGCTTTCCCTGACTGGGGACTGTTTTTTCTACAAATGGACATAATAAAATAATTTCTGTCTTTGAGACAGAAAGCAGAATGGGGTGCTTAACAAGTGTTGGGTTGCTTTACATAGTCAGTGTAGATTTTCTTATTTTGTCTTTATCATTACTTCACCTCTTGACATAAATTATTGTGAATAATCAGAAATATCACAGGTCAATAAAACCTAGGCATGTTGTCAGAAAAACAAGTTTCTCAATTTAGATCATTAATGATTAGCAAATCTCAGGATAAATATTCCATTTTTTGCCACCAAGTTAACAGAAATTTAATTATGTGCCTTAACATTGTATCTCAGCAAATACCACAGAGAATCTGAATTGACAAATTGTGTGGAAGCTTAATTATATCACAGGGCATTCACACAGTTTATTATACCCAAACTGTATAACCTTAGTTTTAAAAACCTTTATCACCCTTCTGATGAAAACAATATCTTTGTATAATCATAATTCTTGGTCAAATTCTGTTATCATTGCATCAGGCTGCTCTGTAAATGCTTAGTCAAAGCATCAAAACAGAAAGCAGTGATCCTGCTGGCACTGGCAACATCAATCCTTAGGGTAAAAAAATAGCTAAGTTTAGGTACTTTTTCTCAAAGCTCTTAATATGATTTTTGGGAGGTGCTAAAGCTGAGCATTTTCCTGAAGTCACCTTTAACAAACTATTCTGTGTGTTTTAACAAACAGAATTGAGAAGCACTTCCTGGTAAAAGACTCTACCAAGCAATTAGTGGCTTTTATGGGAGCTAGATGAAGAGAAGAATCTAAAGCATTTAGCAATTGCAAAGACCTTTATTGTCTGTACACTCCAAGGTCATGATCATTATTCCTATTATATCAGAGGACAGAAGGCAATTCAACAATTACAAGATTAAAAAAAAGAAAAAGACATTGTTTCCCTGCCTTATGAGAGCCTGAAAATTCCGTGGTGCTGCCTTTTTGGACGTTCCAGCGACATAACATCGGGAGCTTGATTCAAAAACTGAGTAATTGTTCAAGGGCAAGAACATAAAATGGGTAATTGTTCAAGGGAATGGTGTGTGGGGAATGTGAGTGATGTGATTAGACATGGTGTCAATAAGGATTTCAGGGTTGTTGGTGAGTGTAATGTTTGATTTTTCTGCGGTGTAATTGACTGAAATTTCTCTGGTCATATAATTAAATCATTATTTTATTGTTGAAGCTGTTCCATCAAACTGAGAAATGGACAGGCTGCAAAGACACAAACCATGAGGCAGCTTCTCTAACACAGCTGAGCTCTGCATTCACTCCCTGTGAAAAGGCTGAAAGGTTGTAAACACCATCCCTGGGGACAAACCTTTAGCAGAAGATTCTGATTCTGAAATTGGTTCTGTTTTCTCTTCACCATTTGACTCATCCACTTCTGCTACTGTAGTTAACTCGGGTTCGCTCTTATAAAGCCTATAATCAGGACCCTGAGGAACATCAAGGCATGAGGTAAATAAACAGGCACTTTGGTCCAAGTATTTATGTCTTAAGACTCAAACCAATTATTCTGTGATAACTCTGCTCACGCTTGAAGACAGCATTCCATTGTTCAAGTGGGACGGCAGAAGTGTTTTTTGGTAGTTAATTTGAGCAACAACACTTGCAGACAATCAGAAATCACAGGAAAAAAATTGCCATAAAAAGGCAGAGTTGTGAAGCTTTTTTTAAATGATCTTCTGGAAACAAATTGGTGTAAGCTTCCAAAACTGAGCCCAGAGGTTTTTAAAGAACTAATGAGGAGAAGAGTCTAAGTTTACGAAATTTAAGTCTTAAGACATTTTATATATGCACAGAACACATGACAGGAAAATGTGAAGAGCAAATGATGCGGCTATAAACGAAACTAAATAAAAGTGAAACCATAACACAAAAGTAGCCAGATGAATGAACAAAAACAGTGGCTGTGCAGAGGAGGGAGGATGCTTCAAGAACAACGTGGCAGTTTAAGCCACTTACACAGTAAGATCCATTTCTCTGATATCCTTGAACTTGGTACATCTTCTTTTCTTCTGTCAGATGTACTGGGCCCCTGCTATAACAGAGCAAGGAGCTGCTATCACTGGGCAGAGGGGGGATTATGGGAGGATGCTCTGTAAAGTCATAGGACCGAGGGAGTGGAGGACGAGGTGGGACTACTTCCTCTTCCTAAAGATTGTAGAATAGTCACCTTATTTAGACGTGTGCACCTGGTACAATTATTTATAACTTAAAAAAGAAAAATATATTACCATGGCTACAGCAGCTATAGATTTTGCAGTTAAAGGGACAATGTCTCATTTAGTAACAACAAAAAAAATTTCTTCTAGCACCTGCACTTTCTGTTGGACTTTTACAAACTCCCTAAATCGTACTTTTAAAAATTAAATCCATTCTCTTTTGCAAAGTTTTTACATAAATGAGACTTTTAGAAAGTTCTGTAAGGCAGATGTACATTGCATGCACTTCAGATAACCATGACAATGTCCCTTTAAAACTGTAACTTCTAGCCAGATTTTCAGAGGAACTGAACATTTGGGAGCTCCCACAGTTTTCAGCTCTTCTTGTGGGTGCTCTGGCCATCTGAGAACCAGGCTCAGTATCTGAATAAACATATAAAGCAATGTATTTCTTCCCATGAAAAATGTGGCGGGTAGAAAACATATCCATAAATCAGGGTATATATTTCTATGTTTGTAAAAGCCTAGGGAGAGGAAAAGGTAAGAAATGGAAAAGAGAAACATACCAGTGAGAATACAGAAACACAGTACAAATGAGTGTTAGAATTACTACTGGAGGTATCAGTCTTTAAAACTAGTTCATAATGCAGTGTTTTTACAGAAACATACTGAATACATCCTTCAGACAGCCTCGAAATATTCACTTGTTTTTATCATAGCCATACTGCAACTTCCATAATGCTAAAATAGTAAAATATGCTAAAGCCATACCTCATTTTTATATTTAATAGAAGAAAATGTCCTCGATATCATGATGCCTGTTTGGGGGAAGGTGTAGGGGAAAAAAAAGAGAAAAATGGTTTTCAATAACCAGCTTTTAAAATATGAACTATAACCTGCTGCTATCAAACAAATGCACCAAGCATCAACTTCAAGAAGTGTTTGCTTTGTTCTTTTCTTAGTCACTGTGCCATTTTTTCAAACATACAAAAGCAACAGTGGAGCTTATACTTCAAAAATTTATATGATGCAATTCCATTTCCTATGCGACAGAACCATTGCTTACCTGCCTCAGAAGAGCTTCTTTGCTGTTTATGTTTAAGTAAACCCTCCATGACATCCTGAATTCTCCACAGTTCCTTCTGAATCTGAGCACGCTGTATCCCTGCTGATTCAGTCTGTCAGCAAATAAACAGCATGTATGGCCAGTACATCAGGATACATTGTAAGTGGAAAAAAAACAAGGAAAGGAAAACCTTTCTCTCTCTTTAGACTACACTGCATATCCTTTCACAGCGAAGGAAAATAAAATGCAGTAATGAGAGACACTCTCCCATAAAACATTCAAATATTGTCTGGAATAAAAAGTGTAAGACTGACTAATTTCATAACGCCTCAGTCAATTTCAGAGCAGTCTGCTAATTCAAACTCCACTTCAAGAACAGAGTTTCATCTACAGTCTCCAAAGAAAATCCAAGCAGACTTTGCACAGGGGCCCCACACAGAGCCACAGAAAAGGAACCATCACTTCCTACCCCAAAACAGGTGGAGATGAACACAGTGTTTGCATGCTGGCATATAAACCTATTTACATTCCTGGACATGCACACTCTGGACCAATCAACGCAAGTTTCCCAGATTTTGGGCATCCTGGGAATCTCTTTCATAGCTGCACATAAAATCAAGCCCTAGAGCAAAGAACCTGCAGGGCAGAGCACACCCATCTGCCTATCCCAGATAATCTGTACACACTTCCATGTACATGTGTATCACAGAGAGCTCTCCTTAGGAATTCAGCACCACCACTGCCCTGACCTGCATAGTGAGGACTAAAATACACAGCAGGACCCTTTGTTTGTAAAGGCCTGAAGCAACACCTAGAGCATTTTCTGTAATAACTTCTTTTGAAAAAATTATTTAATTTTAAAATATTCCGTTAAATGGAAGGATTTGTGTGAAGATACATTATATTATGACTGTCAGAGCAACTAAGGTTTGAGAAAGGCACCCTGTTTCAAACCCGCTCACTGAAACAAAAAAAAGGAAGCTTCCAGACCAAGGAATACCAATGTTGTAACTTAAAAAAAAAAAAAAAAAGGAAAATCTGAAGGCTTCTTCAGAATTTACAAGGTAGAAAAGGAAATTAAAAGTTTGTAAGTTAGTTCACCATTTGTTCCCCTTTTTTTTATTTGTTTCAAAACTCATAGAAAGTCAAAGTGAATTGAATGTACTTTAAGATCTTTGCCACACCTGAATTTCTCCAAGTCGATCGAGCTGCTCCTGCATGTGGTTTCTTGTTACAGTTACATCATACTCCAATTTATCATATTCTCTCCAAGCTCTTTCCAGTTCCTAAGTATACAACAAATGTAAGGAATTACGGATGCAGGTTCAATTAAAAAAAAAAAAAAAAAAAAAAAGTCTTTTTTTTCTTTTTCCAGTGGCATGAAACTTCAGGAAGTAACACATAAATACATACCAGCAATAAATAAATAGATACGTAATTTAGAGAATGCAATGTTTAAACAGCTTTTTGATTTTCTAATGATACTGAATGAAATTCAAACAAACAGCGTTTTGTCTTTTCACTAACAAAAAAAGGTAGGCAAGGGTGAATTCTTCAGAAAACGCCTTTATAGTCAGCAGGCATGTGGATCTTAAGCTGTCTTTCCAGCCAGGCAGAAAAGCCACAAAAAATGGGATGCAAATTTGTCTCTTTTATCACCCAGAATACACATGTGTGAATGCACAGCATGTGTGTGTGCACAGGCAATGCATTATGCAGGGGAAATGTAACTCATCCAGCCCCGCCTGCAGGGCTGCCAGGGAGTGCCCCAGGCCAGCCAACACACCACTGCTCTACATATGTGCAACTGCAAACACCACAAGGAAAAGGTGGGGAAAAAAAAAAACCAAACCAAATTATTCTTCTTTGAGGTCAGCCCCACCATCTCGCTTTTGCAGCCTACATCAGGCAATTTAGTAATTTAGAATAAATTAAAAAGTTAATGAGGGAAAGTGTATCTTGAGGATTTCCTTTCCCCTGGTTCCCTTTTCCACGTCCAACCAATTCCTCCTACAAGACAGTCCAACATTCAGATTACAACCAGGATTTCAGGGCTGACATCAGATCAGTTTTTACCACAGCTACCCCCTGGAATTTGACACCTTTTTGGACATATCTGTAAGTAGGCAAAAACAATTCCTTGTCATTTCAGCATAGAAACCATCACAAAGTGGAAAAAGACAATTAATAGCAATTTCCTTCCTATCCCCCTTTTTTTAAAGATCTTTTGGAAGTGCATAATTTGAAAGATCTTTTAAATGTAATGGCCCCCTATTAGAGAGACCATGGCAGTCCTGCAGCTGCTTTTGCTTAAAATAAGTGGAATAAAGTTTGTGCTTGACACTATATTTTGCCATCACATGAAATGGCTTATTTGCATTATTTACTTCTTCTGTTATCGATTTCTCATATTTCAAAGACGATAATCACCACATCAATTACGTCAGTACATACCCATTCCTGGCCAAAAAAAAAAAAAAAAATTTAGAGAAAGACCACTCGATGAATGCAGTGAAAAGATCACTTTCCATCCACCTTTCACAAAAACACAAGCAAGTAACAGACAACTTAGTTTTTGCTAGGATGCAGAAATAAAAAAAAAAAAAAAAAGCAAAGCCAATGCAATTAGGAATATGACCATAATCATTTCACACTTCATTAAGTTTTGTTGGGAAGAACGTGGTACTTACTGCAGTGGCTCGGGACACTTCCCGACAGGTGCTGAGCAGTCCATTCTGCAAGTCATCTCTCTGTAAGACTACATTTTGTATGGCTGCTGGGTTATCTGCATTCATTTCTATCTCCTGACTTGCTGATAGCAAAGCTTGCTCAAGCGTGTACTATTGTAATAAAAAGAATTATTTTTAATGTTCTGCATCATTGGGCTGATTTTCGTTTTATTTCAGCTATCAATGTTCTGATAATAAGCATGTAAAATAACATCCACTTTAGGTAAGAAATACAATTGTCCTACTTTCTCCTTGTGTAGCTGTTGAAGCTTCTCCTCCAGTGCTTGCACAACTTTATCCTGCTCACATAAACGGCTTAGCTTAGCCTAGTGTAGAACAGAAAATTACCCCAATTAGCATTTTGTTATTTACATCTTCAATAATCAAAATCTAACTTGATCAAATCATCACACCAATCTATAGAAAATGTTATTAAAATAAGAATTCTAGAATTGTGCTGGCATCAGTCTTGCATTTTCAAATTACTTAAGAAACCCTCTTAAGAAACTATGAAGTGCTATTATTACTTGAAGTAGCATGGCTCAAAACATGTAATTTATGATTCTACAGCTAAATCTTTACAACTTAATAACAGGTATTAGATTCCATTTTAATTTACATATTGCTTAGTATTACAAAGATGCTTTTATACATTCACAGTCTGTCCCATGGTTTTTCAGGTGATTGTATCAAACAGTTAAAATTTCAGCCTAAAATGTAGTATTTCCTGCAAGTTAGAAGCTTATTACAGAGACATGTTCCTCTATATCATGATGCAACTTCTGTTGGCAATCACCTGTATGAAATGGGTTTCAAACCCAAAAGCCAAGAGGAAGATTATCATCAAAATAAAGAGACAAATATCAACATTTACAAAGAAGAAGGAATACAAATGACTTACATCAATGTCCAGCTCTTCAGTTCTATATTTGTATAGTGTACCCCTACACTCTTCTTGTGTTAACTATAAGGAAGAATAATATTGCCATAAAACAACTTAGTTGGATTGTGAAAACGAAAACTACTGCTCAGCTTAAGAGTTTTAACACAGAAATCAGCTTTTGCTTGCAAGGTAAACCTGCCACATTGAACAATACACATTTAGCCAATATACATTAATGAGGGTAAATAAATGGAATGTCAAGCAGACTGTCAGTAGAGTTGCATTAAATTAACAGGCTGTTTCTAATGCAAACTGGAGTTTCAAAGATGTACAACTCAATCAAACATGGATTATGTAGGAAGATGAAATTGCCAGAGAACATCTAAATAATGATGCACCATTGTGTCCAAGTTTTGTTATATGAATTCTAAATGCAGGGGCTCATTCCACTCTGAATTAACCATTCTAGACCCATTAAGGTCAGGTGTTTCACAAGCAGGATGATCTGATGTGAAGCCAAAACCAGAGCAGAATAACCTAACAACATATATGTAAATATTTTCTCAGAGATACGTCCAATAAGTCCCACCACTTTTTGTATGGATTTTTCATATGGATTTCCTACTTTTCATAGGATTTCCTCCCCTCCAACAGAGCATTACCAGAAATGCCACAAATGGAAGCTCTTCTACTTTATCTTTGGACCTAGGAAAACTTGTCTCCTTGTGCTAGTCAGGATGCAAAGTACCTCAAACTGCTTTCATACAGCACCTCACATTAACTTCTTAACTTTTTCAATCTGTTACTGACCAGTAACAAGATTTTAAAATATTTTACAGGAAAAAAGGCAGCTCCCCATTTTAGAGTGAACTGTCACACACTAACTACTTAATATCCTATACAGCAATAAGGACATAACACTATCAACCTTCATATTCTATTTAATTAAAAACACTGGGTGTACGGAGTCCCAACAGAGATGTTTTCCTTCCATGTGTCTATCATAATTAGGTTATTATGACTTAATAGTACAAGAAAGACTACTGAAACACAAGTCCATGTTAAGGAACACTTATAAATAAAAGGACTAGGGAAGGGTTCATGAGACAAGCATTCCAAACATTAAATAAATCTTCAACACACTAAAGTGTTTCATTTCACGATATTATGTCCACATACCTCATGCAAATGTCCCTGGTGACAATTTAGAAGTATGAATGGTGTACTAAAAACACACAATAACCTTCTTTGAAATGGACATTTCATGGAAATGAATGCTGGAATATGAAAAAAAGCCACAGCACTTTTGCACCTCATGAATGTCACACAAATTAAGATATCTATTTAAAGTCCCACTATTGTAGAGTTGTGTTGTTTTACTATTGATTTTATCACAATGAGAGAAAAATGAGGAATGGAAATATTTAAATAAAACTCATAAACATGGCCAAATGTCTTTAACTTACGAAGGAAGCCTAGTTATATTTCACAACAGAAAGATTTTACAGAAAGAAGATTATCCCCTATTAGATAAATACACCTTTCTAAGTCAGTCACTGCTCAGCATTTTATGTGGCTTGGCTGGAAAAATATATTGCTTATCCAACCCAGTATTTTTTTTATACTTTTTAAAAAAGAGAGATTTTTTTTTTTTTTGTCATTTCAACCTTAATTATAGCCGAGTTTAAAACAGTTTGCCAATTCAGCATCCCTACTCCCTGTACTTCCTGAAAGGAATACATCTTACTTATTCAGAAAAGGGAAACAGATTTTCAGAGAACACTATAGCCGTGCTAATTCTTCTTATTTAAATCCTATCACACTTTTCAAATTGCTGCCGACTTCTTGCTTTGGTCAGCAGTACAGCTCCACACAACAGGCACTGCTGGAGAGCCGCTTCACTTGAACATTTCCACCACAGCATTTTACCCAGACTTAGCATAAAAACTCCCCAAATAATACGAATAACTGAATCCATCTGGGACAAAACAGCAGCTCCACTTCTCCCAGAGCACATCAATAAATCCGCTCGGGGCGAGGAGCGCGGAATGCTCTCGCGTCCTGCTGGAGTGACAGGAGGAACTGCAGCAGACAAAACGCAATTGCACGTTTCAGGCAAGGTTAACAGCCTCATAACCCTGGAAAACGCATTAACAGGGCTCCAACGACCAAGTTATCAAAATGTACTTCGTGTCACGTTCCACAAACGCCTCTCTTGCCAAATTGTTCCCGCGAAGCCTTTGCCAGGGCAGTAACTCCAGAGCAAGAGTGCCATCTACTGAACCAGGGACAGGAGTTGCTGCTGGCCTCCCTTTCCCTCGACATTTGCCTGTTCACACACGCCAAATCCATTTCTCTTAGCATGGGGAAATGCACCAAAAACCTCCCAGTCACGAGGGAGCAACACCCTACAAACAAAATTTACCATTTTTCAAAGGCAAACTGCACATGCAGAGTTTGGACAAACGCGTATCTTGCATGTGGAAAAGTAACATGACCTTAACTGAACCCTCCTCTGAGGTTAGAAATCATTTGTCAGCAACTGTACAGACCCCACCTCTGTCACACACCAGAAACAGATGATTCCCAGAAAGGGGGAGATCCCTAAGGGCACCCTAAGATGTTGCTGAGACACAAGTGGTTGAAGCTATTTAAGTAGTTGATATTAAAAACATTTAAGTGACAGCATTATTTCATTACTTTGTAAGCTGTTTTCAGATTCCACTGAAATTTTGGTTCAATAAATATCTAGGAAGATGCTTCACACCCCAAAAACATGCTATGTAGGATACTGCACTTAGGAAATTAAAACAGGACAACCAAGGACATTTTGAACATGAGATTAAAATCAAGACTTTTGTTTACTTCTTGCTTTTCAAAATACTTCTTGCTATCAGGAAGCAGGGCAAATGGGCATTTAGCCCCATTAAGTAAGGTTCTCCTCTAATTTTGAATTCCGTGACATTAAACACTTCAAATACAAGTTGAAAAGACCAGATTTTTAGCTTGAACACAATCACCTTGTGTTCATAACAAAACCTGAAACATCTCAAAATCTAACCTGCATAACAGTTTAAATGTATGCAGCTCCTATAACAATAATAATGAACCATAAGCAAAACCTCCCTATCCTTATAGGAACAAAAACTTAAGGGCTATTTTTCTGTGTTATTAATGTATTAAGAACAATTAACCATGGCAAGACCTGGATGTTTGCATGTCACAGTCAGATTTTAATTTTTCCTCCTTAAGGGAATTCACACATATAAGAGGAATTGAGGAAAGTTTGGCTTTTTAAAGTCAGCCTGTACTTCTTTAGAGAAAAAGATTAGAGAACAAGATTAACATTCCTCATCTAGTACTGGAAAGAAGCAAAAAAAACCCAAACCAAGGTAGAAATGGATCTAGTCTGTAAAAATCCTTTTTTTTTTTTTTTTCTGCCTGTACATATGGAATAATTTCCCTGGCTTGTACTTGTGAATTTATAGCACAGTCTGCAGAGCAGACTGATGTAAGTCAAGTGATTTAAATAACTCTGAAGATGTAACAAATTACAAACAAAAGTGCCTTATAAATAACACATTTGAAATAGTAGATGTTTTTGCTGTTTTACTAGAGAGCCATTAATCATTACAAAAAGGAAGCAAGACACATTAAATACAAACTTTTCTTGCTTTCCTTTGCTTAACTCTAAATGAGTTCAGACATAAAACTGAACTGAATAAACTGAAGCTGAGAAAGATCCTTTTCTTCCTCCACAGGAATGTTTGCAGTCATTACAAACTATTTAAGCATCCTGACAACAAAACAAGTTTCAGTCACTCACACAGAGGCTTCTCCCAATTATTTACATGTCTTTAAAACTGCAGCAGGAAAGATGACTGCAAAACCAATTTATTTTATTTGAATTAAAAAAATATTATATGCTGCTTAGACTTTAAATAAGTTGCCAGAATTTTAAACAGGTTGGTTTTGCATTACGAAAGTTTAGAAGATTATTAAGGCAGAGAAATTTTGAGTGTATTTTTAGCCTATCCTGAAAGCCAGTTAATGCAACATCTCAAGCAGGAAACTTTATCCATGAAAGCAGAGGATGTTGTTCCTCTTCAGCTAAAGCAGCTTCTGCAGAAGCCTCCCAGCATGTGACAAACACTCTGACCTGAAGAGACCACATCTCTTATGCCAACAGGTTATTATTATTCAGTCCTCATGAGCTGTTAGAGTCACTGTTTCTCTGACAAGAATGTCAAAAAAGGTGTTTATTCAGTGTCAGATAGGAAGCAGCAGATGTGCCTGCAAGGTGAGGGCAGATAGTGCTGCTGACAGCAGAGCTTCATCAGGGCAGCACTGGGGAATTTATTGGCACCCCCAAAGGCATGAGCAGATTAGCCCAGGCACAGCTACACCTCAAATATGTCTATTTAATATTAAAAGCTCGGGCTTGTTTCCCTTGACACATCCAAAACACCTCTGCTCATTATACACCTATTGATTGATTTGTCTTACATACTCTTATCACAAAAAACTGACTTGCTTTAAAAAAAATTCTAACAGTCAGACTACTTAAAAAAATTACAACAAACCCCCAAAATTTCATTTAGGGCTCAAGGGCACCTTACTTCTCTCATTCCCCTCCAAATAGTTCTTCCAGGTTCCATGTTAAACCTCCTGTTTTGCATGTAGGAGCACAAATCATGAAATCAGTCACTCACAACCCAACTTCCTTTGGAAAGCTGAGATTTTTTTGGCAACGTTTCTGCATAGGAAGCAAACTTACGATGTGGAGTTGACTTCAAAAAAAATGAAACGTGCGATTAAGCTGCAGCGTTTTTTAGAAACATGGCAATAACAAACATCTGTTTCACATGGCAGAACATCTCCTGTTCTTCAACTATGCAACCTTTATGCATAATTTTGGCTCACGAGGGCACAAATGTAAATGCAAGGGAACTGGCCAGATACTCCCTTGTGAGAACAACACCTTCATTGTGGTTGAGGTAAGAAACTTCTTAAACATCCCCTGACGTGACAGGGCCTATTCAGCTCAGCCCCAGCACCCGTAAGACACTGTGGTGCCAACGCAGAGGGATTGGCCATGCTCATAAGTTAGTGCAGGTCTCAACTCACAGACAATATTTCCATTCACATTTCCGATCCTTCTTCCATCTTACCATTGCCAACCAGCACTAGATACTCTGTAAGTGTGCACAGTAAAGTCTGCTGTGACTTTATGAACAGACACTGCCTTTTGGATTTACAGGCCCCAGATCAAAGTAATTTTGATCCTTTCTTTCTTCAGTGGCTAAAGGCTTGGAAGGTGCAAACAAAAACTTGTAAATCCACTTCCTAGAACAAAACAAAATTGCCAGAAATGACCAGGTAAACGCCACTCACATGCTTTTGTAGTGGTCAAAAGAAAGAAGCACCTTTGAACACTAATTGCAGAGAATCATGCTAAGACAAATGTTGGAAGCTCATTGGGAGTTTCATGAGTTTACTGGACACCTGCATAAAGCAGCAACTAATTAAATCGTCTAGACAGAAAGAAAGTTATTCCAAAAGTGTACATTTAATAGTAAACAACAGAAACGCAGCGAAAGCCATGCTAACGACATTGCAGCGTTTTAGGAAGCATGGATGACTTGTGGGTTTCCAAAGCAAAGAAGAGAAACACCGATGTCATGGATAAATCTGAAGGAACAACCAAAACTGTTCACTAAGGAAAATTTTCGCAGATGATAAAGCAATTTCATTCACTATCCAAGACCTTACTTGATGGTACAGTTGCGGTCTTAGCGCCGAGTTCTCAATCATAGTGTGAACCATGGTGATTAAAGGTTCATTCTCTTTCATCTATTTCAAATCAGGAGGAGCATACAGCAAACATCAGTTTACAGCATGGCTAGATTTGAAAGACGACACTGTAAAATATAGCCTCTACTTTAATTCTTTCTAATAACGCAGTAGATTACATTTTAACCCATGCTTTTTTATATATTCCATCATTCAGTAATATCAACATCTGAAAAGTTTATTAATATCAAACAAATATATCAAAAATAGCATAAATGCTCAACACCAATGTAGTATTTATTCACCAACACTCTCCCTTTTTTAAAAATAAAAAAGCTTAAAATAAGTTTGGCTTTGGATGGTATTGAAATGAAAAGGATTATTGGATTTTGCAGCAGGGACACTCAAACCTTTATCAGAAAATCTTTTAAATTATAGATTTAATAATTCAGTGTACATTAAAAAGATATAAGCATTCCCAGCCTATGAATAGACTTATGCCCACGTATCACAAAATGCCTTTATATACTGCACTGATTTATATCCTTTGGAACTTTGAATTATTGCCTGTTGCATTTATCCACCCCATACACTGGAGTGAAACTATTCTGGAACCAGACATTTTCTATAATGATTACTATTTTTTGTTAAGCACGCAAATGTCAAAATCAGGTATTTTATTACACATTGCATACATTTAGGGTATCAGAAAAGTGTACAACACAGAAAAAAAGTATGGGATTTTGGTTTTAAAAAGGAGACTTTCCTAACAGTAAGGGGAAAATTATGAAAACAGGTGGTTTTCTTCTCCAAAATAAAACTGAAAAGTCACTTAATGCACAATTCCCCTCCTATTTTTGTTGGAAACTTTAGCAATACCTGCTTCAGGTAGGGTTACACAAAGTGTGAGAAGGAGCATTTATGATCTTTCATTTTGTACTCTCCATGAATTTGCATAGCAAGGTTTTCTTTCGTAGACGGAAATGCAATAGAATGAGTTTTTGATACCTTCTAGTATTTCTTGCCCCAAATTATTTAGGAAAAACATAACTTGTACATTTGGAGCAGTATTTTTTTCACCTCGTGCTAAACAATTTTTTCTAGAGGACCTTTTTGTTGTTGTTGTTGTTTTTTATCCATTGCAAAGTCTGATCAGCTGGCAAGTTAATCAGCCAACAAAAGGTACCTTAAGAAGCTTATGATGCTCTGTTTGTTCAAGGCAGGGAAAAAACCCTACAACCAGCCCTTAACATTTACTCCATCATCTCCAGTACATGTAAACAGAAAACCAGAACTGACACAAGAAGTTGTTCTCCCTCTATATTAAAATTTTGTCCAGAGAGTGGGTGCATTCCAGAGAGTGGTGATACTAAAAGACATCTCAAGAAGAAGAGCAACAATAAGGCCCAAAGCCAATCAATCAAACTACAGCCAACTGATAAATTAATAAAAGAAAAATTTCTCTGAGGCTCAAATATTTTATTAGGAACATACACGTTTGCGTGTATTTTTATTATCAGGATTTCAACTGCTTCATACCCTCTAGCTAATACCTTCCACAATATTTAATTTTTTTCTTTTCCAACCAATAACAGACAATGCCAGAATTAATTTCTGTTGAACTGCTCAAAGTTTGTTTAAATCCAGATTAGAAAACAAGCAATGTGTATTTGCTCAAAAGACATTTTGAAGCAATGTTTTGTCTTCTAGAAGCTCCAACTTGGATTTACAGGAGCTCTTCCAATATTTTTACTACTACTGACGCTTAATCACGCTTATCTAACCCTGTAAGGCCAGGTATACCCAGAAAAGTTCCTGAAGCCCTCATGGAACAAAGATCAAAAAGCAGGCAATTGGTAAAGCAATGCCAATCAAAGAGCCTATGGAGAAGTCAAATATGACAAGTGTTTTTTCCCTTTGGGATCAATGTTTCCAAAAACATAGTGACATTTAAGTATTGAGGAGTCAGGATCTTGAGGGAGCAGCTATGTGTCACAAACCTTCTACAAGCTAAAGCTAGTGCACAAATAAACAGAGTTACCTGGGACACAGTGGCAGGTCCCATGATCTGAAAGATGACAAGGATTCCTATTTTGTGGTGTTCAAGAATTATTATAAGGCTACTCCCAAACTGAAGCTGGACACTATTCACATTGAATAAATGGCTCAAGGAAAAATACTGGCTTGCTCATAATAGAGGAACGCCTCCGTTTTCACTCTTTTAAGAAAAAAAAAATATTTTGTACAATAAAGGACAGATTTTAGACCCTCCATGTAACACTGAAAGTATTACACTCAAGAGATTCTCTCCAATTAGAAAAGTCACAAAAATTGGAATTAATATCTCCAGAAGCAAACCGAAGTGTGAATTGCCACACAGCAACAAACCCAAATAAAACACAGCAGTCTTGGCTTTACCACTTCCTACTTCAAATAAATAACTCTTTCTCTGAAAAAGTGATACTTCATCTTTCCTTGACTTTTTTTGGACTGATGTAGTATAAAAAAAAGGAAATAAAGCCCCCACCTCCTTGACCTGTGGACTATACGAACAGCTACTTTATTTCTGAGTGGGTATTCTGTGTTTTAAACTGGAAAGCCAAGCCATCAACAGCTTTTCTTTTCCTGCCTTTCCCTAGATTTGGTAACACCCTACACACAGCTGGCATTCCAGTATGTTCTAGTGAGGTGACAGCCATCAGCTGGGACAGCAGCAGGACTGGTGACCTCACTGCTGATGCGACACTGTACGTTTTGGGCGACAAAAGACTCAGATTAACCATTTTATCCATTTCCTCTCAAGCTCCCTGAGGGTAAAAGCAGCAGCAACAGGACCTGATGAAGCTTTTCTCCCATCTTCCCTCTGCTCTTTAATCCTCTGTCCCAGAAAGAAAGGAGGAAGCACTTCTCCCTCCTCTTTGCAGTCTTTTTTCACCCTAGACTTGCTATCCTTGAGCCTTCCTTCTTCCTTTGAGGAAGGAAGAAAGAAAAATAAAAAAAGGGCTGTGTCAGCCACTTCACCTTTTCCAGATAACCTGGAAAATACAAATAGAAGTATTATCCTATATAAGCTGCTCACACAGGGCACGGAATTTTAGGCTGAAACACGAGATACCATGTCAACTCCATCCAAACTTCCTTGTACTATTTCAGCCTTCCTCAATTTACTACTTGTTCCCAGAGCCAATTTCAGCATCTCAGAAAAAGAGAGATGGAGAGGAGAAAATAGAAACAAAACACCAAGACAGTGAGGATGTTGGCAGGGGGACCTTCACTCCTTTGTTTGACAACTTCTTGTTCAAGTTCTGTTTATTTTTAGGCATACTTTGAAAACAGAAAGAAGCTAAAAATTAAAGTCCCAACAGAATTACTTTAACTCCTAAACATCTAAACTATTTACATAAATAGCTATTTCAAAAAACTGGAAAAAAATCCCCCCAAAAAGACTAAACAAAATTAAATTTAGTAAAGCTTCTACTGTGACCAACTGGCCTGGGGTATGGAGTTTTATACAGATAACATGAGCTCAATAGTAAAGGGTTTTTCAGCTCAGGAAAGTTTTACTTTCAAGATAAAATTCAGAAGTGTACTAAAAGACTTGTGTGCTGGAATTCTTGATAATAACAGAAAGTTCAAGGGGGACTTTCTGTCATGGTTTTATTTGCAAAGGAGAAAAAAGCATGTCCAGCTTTTACCTGGGGAAAAAGCCCAACCTTTTGTTGTTTTGCTCACTCGTTTTGTAATTACTGGGTACAAATAAATTAGAGGGGACAGCTGGCTTGCATTTAGTAGCACACAATCAGTGATTCTTTAAAATCTGATAATGCACAAGACTGAGATCCTATGTGTACTCAATGTCACATGCTGGCAAACAAATCATCGTTGCCTAGGGCTGCTGGCTATGTCCAGAACTATTTCCTAAATTGCACCTGAATCTCTCTCCCAACTCTGCAAACCTTGAGCCAGCAGAGTGGTTTAAAAAGAAAAAGGTGCTGGACAACCATTTATTTGGCCAGAAGACATCAAAGAAATCATATGGGTATCTGTGTGACAGGTCTTTTCAGTCTTTTTTCCCCCCTCTCTCTCTCTGAACTCCAACAACAACAACAAAAATTCTGAAAGCATAATACAAAACCATCAGGAAGTGTAACATGAGAATTTCTAAGCATCGCCAAAGGAAACAGCAGTACAAAAACAAAGCATGATTTCAAAAAGGCGATGGAATACTCTTGATTCTTGACAAGAAAACCACCCAATCAGCAGCCAGCTTACTGCAACAGAATATATGTTACCTTCCCTACACATGAATTTCAGTCTGCCTGAAAAGTCACCTGTGCAACCTTGTAACAAACTTCCTATTTATTGTTGTGTACAGTACTGGACTCTTTGTGACCAAGAAAGTGAGAGTTGAAGACACAGGGACTGGAGTCCCACCATGTGCTATAAGCAGAGTGGGTTTTGAGACTATTTGCAGGGATTAAATACAAGTGGAAATATCTAATTTAAGTACGCAGGATATTTAAAATCCAGAGAGAGTAAGTGATTACACACACTGGGTACAGATGCTGGTAACAAGGAGGAAAGGCCTCAAATACACTGAAAGAAATTTTGATTTTTTTTTTTTTAATGCTATCCAACATAAAGGAAAATTGATATTTGGCAAAGTAATGAAAAGCTATAAATGTGATACCACTCCTGGAAGCAGTGGTACTCAAAGCAAAAAACACTCTCAGGGGGATTTATTTCTTACAGGTAGATGACAGTGTTATAAAAGAAGAGAAACGAGTACTCCAACCTGCTCTTCCATGATTTTGTGATTAAGGCAATATATTTTAGACTTGATTTCTAGGTTGTACTGATTCCTTGCATCTCTGGTATGGCACAACTGTAAGACTTACACACTTTCCTAAATTAATGCTTACCACATCACATTTCTAAATTTTATCTGGTGCAAGTGCAAGGAAAGTAATTTTTACTATTTTGCATCTTGTACAGAGACAATTCCCCCCATTTAATCCTGTCCATCATACTCACAAGCTTGGCTAACCAAGCAATAAAAACATTTTTACACTTCACACCGACAGTTATCCTTTCTTGACAATGAATTACACTGTTGAAGATAGAATCACTCCCTTATTTCCAAACATTATAGACTGGAAATATTTGAGTTGGATGGAATATTTTGGTCTAATTTAGCAAGCAGTATGTCCCTGCTATTTTGGACCTCCTGCAGCCCCTTAAGTGAAACAATACGGAGATGTTTAGAAATGTGTTGCCATCAAACTGAATTGGTCACAATTTCCACCCTGTTTTCAAGAGGTAATAGGAAAATGAAGTCACTGGGTGAACCAAGCCCACGTGAGAGTGTGTATTGTGTGTCTCTGTGCACAGCTGGGGTTTTTAATAACTCACTGAAATCCCAGTAGAGGAACATACAGAATATAAAAGTTCTAACAGTTGGTATTAAGTATAAGGCTCAAATTTTCAATAAAACAGAAATTCTTACAAAAAGTGATTTTTTAATATTTTTAACCAATGGTGATGCAGTTGCTTATTTTAGTTCTAAGCACTTATGACTATCTTTTATAACTGCTAGCAACACAATAAATCCACTTCAAAAACTCTCAAACACAACTCGTACAGAAATCCCATTTGGTCATGCAACAAGGCCATAAAGAGAGGTATGTGATATTGCAATTCTTCACTTGGCAATCAATTATGTTAGTGAAGACAGAACTGTACCCTCACTCTGTAAGATTCCAGAAATTGAAATGATTAAAATCTTATTCTTATAGAAATCCTTCAGAATGAACTGAGAAAAACGAGAAAAGGAGCCATGTTATGATTGGTTTAAAATATTTCTTCATGTTTGACCTCCTCTTCATTTAATGTCCTGTAGAAATATCTAACTCTTCTTATTTTGAAAAACTGAAATTCTCAGAATTTTTTGTAAATTGCATGTGTGTCATATGAGCTTGGAAACATATTAGGACTGGTTAAAGAAGTTAGTGTTATTATGAAAAGGAAATTAGGAATGTATTTAGAACACAAAAATGCACTGGTGATTGGCTACTGTTTTCTGACAAATCTGAAATCGAGGGATTTTTTTTTTTCCCCCTAACAGCTCGAATTTGTGATCATTTAAGATATTCTATGCTGTGGGCATCATCCAACTTCATAAAAAAGCACTGAAAATCCTTCTCCCCAAATATTTCCAGCTTTGATAGTAGCAGGCAAAAAGCATTAAGAAATATAAACGCACAAGTAAATTGCAAATCCCACCTGGTGATCCAAATATATGGCATTCCTTTGAAGGTGACGTGAAAGAATCTCATTCTAGCAGGCAGCAGTCAGAGAGGAAAAAGGAAAGGGACAGAAGGTGCAGAATGCATGAAAAGAGCTTTAAAGGATGTAAACTAGACAGTGATAGGCAGTACTGTTTTATGGAGAACTATAATGCTGTTTTTAACTGCCTTTTTTTGGTGAACTGTTAGTAAGTTTTGAGCCCAAAACAGAAATTATGAAAGTTTGCTACAAGTCAGACCATGAACTACTACATTTAATTTTGGTTTACATATAAAATACAGTAAGCTTATGTCTACTACACAGGCAACTATGAACCCTTTGATAAATGCACGTTTTAAACATGTCCTGCTTTCCATAAACATATCACAAATAAAACAGCATCTGATAGGAGGCTCTATAAACAACAGATTAATCTCAATTTATCACAACTAATTTTGTTTGTAATACTGATGGATTAAAACCATTTAATTTTCAACGTGCACTACAATGTACTTAAAAAATATTCCTATTTTGACCTGGCTTTACTAAATTTGACTTGGCTTTAGCAACTTTGACTTGGCTTACTTCAAGAAGTAAAGCCTCAAAGGGTTGATAGCAGAACGCCCCCCACACACACACACACACACACACGGGATTAATGTCACTCCATTCTACTCGCGCAGGAGCCAGAAAACTTTGCACAAAGCAAACTTTGATTAATGAATGACTAGGGGTTAGTTGAGGACGGAGCATGACACACATTGCTGGATAGCTGACCTTTGGGCTGCTGGCCTCAAGCTTTAGCTGCATGAGCTGTGCTAGTGTGTGCTCCCGGATACTACTCAGCTCCGCCTGCTGCCGTCTCAGCTTTATGAGCAGCAGCGTCAGCTCCTCCGGCTGAAGGAGTGAGGTGTGGGAAGCCAAAGAGTAGAGAGAAGGTTAATTGGTACCCCAAACAACACTACAGTAAAATAAGGCACACCTTATAAAAGGTTTACTTCTAAAAGCAAAGTGAGGTGCACCTTCCGAGCGCTTTACAAAAACTCTGGCAGTGATACAACACAAAAGACACCGTTTTTCCCAACTGGACACTTCCAAATATAAAATGAAGGGTTATCTGTTGACTGCTCAAACCAGCAAATGCCATTAAAGTCAAACATCCTGTATTAAGGACAAAAATAAACATGGATTTTGCAGGACAAAGTCTGTGCAGTCCTCGAACTCTTCCTGACACACGTATGAAATTGATGATATTGACTTAAGTCAGGGGGAGGCAATTCCAGCCCTTAGGATGTCATTACCTGTACATGGGCAGCCATTTGAGCTTGGTTAAAGAATCAAAACATGCCCTTAAGAAAATGTAGTTTTTAAAATAATTCTTCAAATGTATGTGTTAAAATTGAGAGGAAAAAATGATGACAAACCCATGTTAACTGAACTAACCTCATAAATAATCCCCTTTCACAAAATAAATCTGCACAACCATGACAAAAATAATTTTCCATCCCACCTTTCACAGGTCTGAGGCTGCCAGTTATTTTATTGCCTTACTTTTATGAATAAGCTGTACAGTACAGCCTTAGGAAGGGATGAAGAATAGCATTTAAGACCCAAGATTATACATATTATGGAAATAATTCCAACTCAAATGGGTATTTGTCAGGTAATTCCACACAGATCAGCTTAGGTCAGCTTGGGAAACTCTACCTGAACCGTTCCTGGGAACCATTTCTATTAGCAACACCTCAAAGAAAACAAATCGCTGAACATCACAAGTATTTTTGTTACATTCCTGTTTGCTTCTGTTTCTTACACTTCTCCAGAATTCAGCCTTCGTCCAGCATTTTGATTTTCTCACAAGCCCTGTGAGTTAAACAAAGCCCAAACACAAAAACCTCCTAAACCCTTGCTTGCTCTCTCCCACAGCCACAGAACTTCCCCAAAGCAAGGAAGCAAAGAAAAGAGCTCCAGAGAACCACACATTAAGAACACTGAAAGTGAATACCCGTCTCTCAGAAGAAAGAGGAAAAATCCCTGAGAAGCAGCATGGCACCGACACTTCTGCGAGTTCAGAACAGAGGAGCCCACAAGAGGGAGCAAGGGATTTCCACATAGCTTCAGCTGGCAAAAACATTTGCTTTTGAGGGAAGAAAACCAGCACCAAACCCAAATTGTCTAATGGCAGTTTTCCTTCTTACAGGACTCCTTCAATACCTGGATTTAAAATGCTTAATTTCAGAGAGACAGTGTAAGAATCTAGATTGCCATACAAGGCATTTTCGAGTTCTCTCCAAAAATAGGCAACAGTGCTTTCAGTCTGGAAAGTAACATCCATTCAAAGCACAAAAAGTCTTATTTTTAGGAATATGAGAACAAGAAGTAGCATCTACAAGCAAAAGGAGCAGTGATCTACCTCTTCAAGATCAGAACTCCTTTCGATACGATCTGAAAAATCCCAATTTTAGTGCATTGGGAATAAACTATTTAATGGCACTCCAACCCAAACTTTTTTTCCATAGAGAAGCCCTTAGAACAGAACTCCTCTCTAGACATTCATAATGTTGCTGTGAGTGCTGTGCATTTTTGCAGGTCTTGGGAGTCTTGCAACGACCATAACACAAAACTCTTCTTAGAGCTACCTACAGGCTTCCTCCTCTGACCCCTGCAAAGTTCTGCTGTGGGCAGGATTTCTGGTTGGTTTCTTGGACCTGCCTGTCCCTCTAGGGATCAGCTGAGCTCCATGAGCAGAGCTCAGGAGAGCAGGGGGGGGCATGAATCCCAAGAAATGTCTGGAAGGCACCAGCTGCCAGAGGCCAACCCACAAAAGCCACTGAAGGTGCCAGAAATCTGTGCTGGGAAGTGCAGGAAACAGGGCTTGAGGCAGGGGAAGGACTGGCTGCCCACAGAATGATTAAAAAAAAAAAAATCATCTGTTTTCTTAATTCATAACTCTCTTAATCAATATTTTCAGATGGACAGAGAGATGACAAAAAAGGAGACAAAAACTGGTAAAGAAGTGACATAAATTTAGGGCTATTTTTTGGCTGAGAGTCATGCTTCAATTAGGAAAGTGGACAGTATTCACCAACATCACTTGGATGAAATATCTTCAGTGAGAATTTCAGCTCTACCACAGTACAGTGTCAGAAAGGACACCATTTTACAAAATACTCTTGTAGTACCTTTTACATTTCCCAAAAAGCCAAACTTTACTTCTAGGATTTTCTAAATAATTAATGGAGAAATAAGTGTTCTGTGATGCAGTCTACCCTCTCCCAGGAATTACAGCAATGTATCAACAACGATTAAAAAATAACAAATCCGATTTCCCAAAGAAAACCTTGACTCAGCAGCTACACAATATTCTCAGAACTCTGTGGAATCACAGAGTACTTCTTTCCCTGATAATTTAAATAAAGGCTAAATAAATTTAAAGCAATCTTTAACTAGAATAAAATTTCAATGTCGCCTCTTCATACTTAAAGGAATATTCTTAAAAAAAACCCATATGTACCAAATAAAAATCCAACTCACTGTTTTGCCTTGGAGGTTCTGAGGAGTAACAGGCTGTAAACTCAGACCTGCTGGCATCGACCTTCTCTCAGGCACAAAGACATGCTGTACAAAAAAAAAAATAGCACAGTGTGATCCACAGTTATTCCTAAACACTCAAAAACTTCAAATGCTAAAACAAAAAGTAAAGCCAACTTCCCCCCTCATGAAAATTTGCTATGATTTCTGCCAGTCATGCTCCCTGCTGATCTACTACCTAGGTCACTCAAGCAGTCTACCTTTAAATTTTAGAAATACCCCAAATTTCATAATTCACTTAATTAACAGTTCTCCCTCATTATTGCTGCCCTACTGACAGAGTGCATAAACAACAGCTTTAGCTTTTCACTTACATTTCTCATCCTCTTTTCCCCTCATGTTTCCCACCCTTTCTTCCCTCCCTTTCCCCCTCACCTTCCATGCCCTTTTTCCTCTCCTTCTTCCTGCCCTTTTCCACCTTGCATTTCAAAGCTGCATTACACAGTGACATTCCTCAGGCAGTGTTTTGAGACCCAAACACAACATCTTTCAATTTCAGCCATCCCTTCATCTGAACCCATTTTTTGGGCTCAGATTTCTGCCTGCTACCTACTTTGGAAGTGGTGTGTCATGACTGACCTCCACAGGCAAAGCTTAAAATATTCTTGAGACGTTGGTCTCAGAACTAACATTCAAGCCTTGCCAAGCACAGTTCTATCTCACATCTTCCCATGTCCTGAATTTTGGATCAAACTCGGTTTGCTGGACTGGGCAGTTTCCCGTTCTCATCATATTAGTAGTCCAGATAGATCTTCAGAAAAAGCATATCCTGAGTCTACTCTCCACTGGTTTTGCAGGGATTTATTTTGCCTACACCACGGGGTTGCCTGAACCAGGGGTATGAGCAGGCACACACTCATACAAATGCCCTCCTAGAAGTGAGCAGGCATGAAAGGCATATGCCCTCCTATAGACACAAAAATATACATTTCCGTATTTCAGTCAGTGCCAGGGGTGTGGGAAGCAATTCTTTTTCTGCTAATACAGTTCAGAAGAAAACCATTAACTTTGTGCAAGCGAGGAGGAAGCAGGGGAGGATTTGTGACTCAGCACAGGGCCTGGGTCAAGTCACTTCTGGGAACCACTCTGAAGTGGTACAGCTCAAGGACCATTCCCAGCCATGAGCACAGTCTGCCTACAAATCACATTTACTTCTGACAATGCACCAAGAGACTGCCACTACAGTTCTATTTCCAAAGCACAGGCAATAGAACCAGTAATACTCCCCACAGTGGATGTTTATCACTTAATAAATGTAGACATTGGCTAAGAACATTGAAAAAAATTAAATATTCATAAATATGAAATGTTTTGTAGCAAATTTAAAGGAAGCCTGGAAAACAACAGTTAGTTTTAGCACAAAAAGGTCTACAACCATGATAAGTACATCTACAGTGATTTGTGAGAAAAAACATTGAGGACTTACTTCCTTTACCAGTGTTGCAAAGGGAACTCGTATGACACAGTTCATTTAAGGACAGCTGAACAACAGCAATTTGGGGAGGTAGTCTTTTTCTGTCTTGTTGTAGTCTCGAAATATTAGGGGCAGATTGCTAGATAAAGTAAATTCTGTGGGTGTAGTGCAGCATTCTTGGGGCTGCAGATATAATTTCTATTTCAGGAATAATCGGGAAGGTCTTGGAATAGTAAGAAAAGACACAACACAGGACAGAAAACTAGCTGACAAGAAAAGAAATTAGAAAATTTCTAAGCTGCAGGGCGACTATATTGGAGTAGGCAATGCCATTTAAACACATACAAGCAGTCCATTCAGAACCATGTGCTGTAAAAAATAGTTCTGGCATCTGCTCATGATGTTCTCATTCCTGCATTTTCAAACCATGTCTTCACTGACTTCTTAAACTGAAAAAGCCACATGCAAGGGGATTCATACAAATGGGCATGTGGACGTGAACACTATTGTTCTGTGTTTGCCAAGTCTTGCAATACCATCCTTGTCTCATCCTTTGAGGTGAGAAAGGATCAGCAGAACAAAACCAAAAGCCACAACAAAACCCAGCTCTTCTTTCTGGATCCTTTTCTCTTGGGAAGCAGCTCAGCTCTGCCTGCCAGAGTGACCTAACTCAGGCAGGCAATAGAGCTTCTCCTGAGCATGGTGGCCACACACCCCAGCTTGAGCAGGATGTCTCGATAAATGAACACATGGGTTCCTGGACTCTCTGCTGGAAGAGACCTCTAATTTAACCACTCATAGAAGCATCCCTCACTCTTCCTGGGGGGGCTTTAGCTTTCTTTAGTAGCCTTTTGTTCAAAGTAAGTGTACACTTTCCTATTAAGTTGCTTGATGACTAAAAAGACTTTTTTCATCTTTCCAGTTCCAACACATGAGGCAGCTCCTGCAAAGTCAGCCTTGTTGTCTAACCATTTTGATTTTAGCTAAATGGGCATTAGGCTCCTTTCTGTCTTATACATAATAAAGAGTATTTGAGTTATTTTATGTCCTTCTCCAGATATTCTTTCTAACTCATTACTTGTGAGCAAGTTTAAAAAAAGGTAATAGCTTCAAAGGTAACAAATGCTAACAGGAATTCTGCAAATGTGAAAGTCCAGCCAGGGACGATAAGATTACAGTCTTGTAATACATGGAGAAAAATAAATTGGTGACAAAAATTGATCTTCTTGTGGGTTAAACGCTCCAGCATATAACTGACTGGGAATGAGGAACAATGTTTTAACTTCTCATGATAGAAGAATTACAGAATATTGGATAAATTCTAGAACTTTCTGTTTGGATGGCTATCTATGCAGAAGTGCAGCACTGTATATGACAAATATAGGCTAGACAGCCCTGGAGAGGAAAATTCATCCAAGCTCTCAACTTGGAATAGTGCTTAATTGGCGTAGATGGGACTGAGCTCTGGAGAGACACAGCGTGGTATTTTCAAATCACTGTCATAGAGGGGTTTCAGGAGGATTTTGAGAACCTAAAAATAGAAAGCCAATCACTGAAAGCCACTAAAAAACCTAAGATCTCTATGTAGATGGGGTTTAGATGTTCAGTTTACCCTAGTGATTTCAAATAATCAGTCTTCTAATTACCCACCTCTTAAAGACAGGGGTGTTTTTAACTTAATGGCAAAAGCTGGTAGTGTAACTAATTAAATACAAACCAAACAGCATGAAAAACTCAAGGGAAGCAGGAGGTTTGTATACAAGATACTAACACTAAATGAAATACTAGCATAAAGTGTTCAACAAGGAACAAAAACATCAGGAAGCAAAACATGGCTGACAGGACAAATAATGCACGTTCTGCAGCACTGACCCCAGTGATATTTCTAAAATATGTGAGAAGCACTGATTACTAAATTTCCAGAGCAGTTGAGACATTAAAGGATGTCAAAGCAAAATGACTCCTTTGGTGATAGGGATCTAAAAACTTTAAAATCCAACACCTAATAATCAACTCTATGTTGTTTAAATTGCTTTAAGTTGTAGTTATAGATATTTTTTTCCCCTGCATCAAAAAGAAGACATCCAAGGACAAAGTTTTTAGAAAAATGCTCAGGAGCATTTTACATCCAACTGAAGGAGTAGTTTTTATTTAATTATTTACAATCTATTAAAACCCATGTTAACAAAACCATGCTGGATGTAGCAGAGTGGCACATGTGGCACCCAAGTTTACAGTTCTTCATGTCTCCCTCTCAGTGGTGGAGCATTAAGATTGTGTGCATTTAGACTGATCTTCAGTGATCTCCCTAATACCTCGAAGGCATATGAAGGAACAATACACTTGATTTGCTGCTGGAACCCAAGGCAGCCAAACTTGTTGCAGCACGTGGAAAGAAACTTGGGATTTTGAGTCCTCTTGGTATTAGAAAGGAGTCAGATTTTTGTACCTGCATAAAGTATTCAGAATAATTTGCCTACTGATTCCTCCTTATTTTTTTTAGAGAAACATACTATCACGGACAGTAATATCAGGACATGTTTTTATCACCTAGTTATTTTAAAAAATACATTTTTACTGCCTTCAGATTTTTCAGCACTTTTTAAAATCCAACCTTTCTCCATGAAAACAGTGACGTAAAAATCTCCGTCATAATAAAATACACTACAGCGCAGCACGAATTTTCCAGCGATCAGACACCTCCTACTGAAGAGCCCTGCAAATGAAGAGTTTTAACTACGAAATGGAGCATTTTTACCTTTGTGTGATGCACCCTGTGCCTGCGGTCGATGGTTACATCTCCCCTCTGCACAGGCGAGGACACTTCCGACCGGTACGTCCGCTGCGGGGAGTACCCCTGGAAACCGGCGATGGAGCCGTGCGAGGGGGACGTGGGGATGGAGTGCATGGTCTGATCAGAGATATTGATCATGGTTTTGGGGCTGCTCAGGGTGCTGTGCCTGCTGAGGGTGGTCTGCTTGTTGTAGAACTGGCGCTGCTGCCACTCGTAGAGCTGCCACATGGTGTCGTCGCGCATGGAGCGCCGCTTGTCCTCGGCGCTCACGGCCCTGTCGTACGCCGAGGGGGCCACGCTGCAGAGGCTCTCTGGACGAGCCTTGCTGTTCCTTGGCAGTGTCCTGTACCCTTCTGGGTACCGGGGCAGCACCTGAGCTCGATGGCTTGGCATGTTCCTGGGCAGCGTCTGGTAGGAGATGATGCTGCAACACAGGTTTCCTTTCATTAGCGTTAACATTACGGCAACGGAAAGTCGTTTCTTTCTGTTTTCAACCCACTATGCGTTGGGTTTATCCAGCTCTCACCTTTTATAATACTCTGAATGCCATCTAAAAAACGCTCAAGAAAATCAAGGCAACAGCTCAAGAATCAATGATACTGACTGAATGCACTGTTAGCAGCCGAAAGTGGATCCTTTCTCTCTGATTAGCTCCTGCTGATATAATCCATATTTCATCTTTTTACCAGTTTGCCAGTCTAGTAGTGTCAAGTTTTGATCAAATCTATATGCCGGATAGGTGAAAGTTTTTAAAGCTTTAAAGTTCTACACTGTTTCCATATACTTTCCATATCTCCATTTGGAATGTTTGCTCTTTCAAAAGTGAAAAAATATCCTGTTTTTCCCCTAAGAAAATCTTGAGCAATTACTACAGACATAAAAAAAAAAAAATTCTTTTAACAGCAGTCCACAGGAAAACTGCAGCAATTGTCTAAAGAAATTATATTTCTCAATTGTCAAGGACAAGCCATTCCATATCAGCCATTCAAGTGAAACAAAGAGCAATACATGTCTTTGTTTGATAATAATATTTTGCTGCTTTTCAACTCAGATATGAATTCAAAGGCTTATTTCTTTAATTTTTTGTCCCATTAAAATTCTGGAGTTCTGTAGTCATTTAGCAACTTTCAGCATTAGTTGAAATACAAAATCTTCTATACCAAGGACTGATGCATGCCTTAGTATGACAAAGCATTTCTTGTAAATTTCTTTCAGAGGACAAAATCTAGGTCATAAACATTGACTTATTCATCCCTTATCTAAAATGCAAATGAGCACCTCTTAAAGCCTTTTGCTACAGAGCCTGCATATGATTGATGTCTTGCTTATAGACAACAAAACCACCCTCAAATTGGACCTGATTTAGCCATGAGAGGGCAGCATCTTCCAGCTACACCCCACAGTAATCCCAACTAAAATCCCTGCACCATGAAGCACCAGAACGTGGAGATGGTTTTGAGTTACTTCAGTGCCACAAAAAAACCGTTAAAGAAATTATGTAGATCAAATGGCAAGGTAAACTAGCTTTATGCATGTGAGATTCTTACGGAATAACTATCAGGGAAATTGATGATGGTAAAACCTACTTTTCACTGAGAACAGTTAAGATGAGTATTTACAATCTCCTGTAACATTCTGAAGATGAAAACTGCTATAAAGAGCTTTATGTACAAAATCTGCTACAATTTTTGAAGCTTTTCAAGAATTAGTGAAAAATTATCTCCACTTTGTATTGGACAGCTTTCCATTCTTGCAAAGAAATTATAGAAAGGGAAAAGGAATTCTAAGTCCTAGTCTTCTGTTGCCAAATCTGCTTAAATACCTCTAAATTTCTTTAGTACCATACCATTAATGATAAGGCTTTTGTCCATCTCCGTATTTACAATCAAACAGACAAGATGCATTTGAGCTCCATTTCTAACTTTCAAAATGGAACTGTAGCCCATAACAGCTACAGTGTGGCCTGACATTTTCACCAATATATTTAGTAGCAAGATACACCTCACTCACTGAAGCTCCTCACACATTTTATTAATTAAATGGGCAGTGTAATCTTGTTGGCACCTTTAAATATCCTAAACTTGCAAAAAAGCTGCCTGAAGTTCTTACTGTGCAAAGACATCAATTTAAAACTGTGTGCAATTACTTATATTCTAGAACATTTAAAAAGATAACACAATCCATCTTGAACCGGTAAACCATGAAAACTCAACCACCTCAATATTAAGCTTTGTTTTACATAATTCGATAAAATCGAAATAGATTCACCAATATACTGTTGATACTTGCAAAAATGTCATTCCAGTCAAACCCAAAGCACAACTCCAGACAGAACTGCAGCTTCCAGCTGCCCTGCACACAAGGGGAGACTGCTGCAGCTGGGTCTGAGGCTGCAAAATATTTCTGCAGCTGTCATCATAAATAGCTCCTGATAATTGCTCCCATATGAGAAAGAGTCTTCCACAGGTGTTTACAGACACCTCTAGAGGTTGTCTCTAGGGCTACTCTTGGGCAGCAATAGTGGTTCTGCTGTCTGAGTTGGACTATCTGGGAAAGTAACTTTGCTGCTGAGCCTTTAGGAGCTCAGTTCTGCAACGTTATGAATATCCTCAGATTGGAACCTCAAAACAGCCCTTCATCCCAATGAGCACCAATACCAGCTGGCCTCAAATACAGAACTTCCACCTAAGAATTAAGAAAGGGTGGCAGAGTGAAGATGCAAACCTGGTGTTTTACTGCAGGCATTTATTATTTTGGGTGAATCTTACCTAGGCAAGGCAGAGATAGGCTCACATCCTGGGTAAGCAGCAACAAAAAACATCACTTAGTAACAAAACTCCCTTCTGTATCTTTTCACATTTGAGAAAGACCACTCTACGTGAACCACTTTTGTGAAAAACATTTCTATTCATAACTGACTTCTGCAAAATTTAATAAAACTATACAGAAGTGGAATGTGCTTATTTTTTATTCAAACCAAGTATATTTTTGGTTTAAAAGAGGTTTACCTTCCTTAAGGCAGCAGTTTATTCATGTGGCTTTTGCCAAACTAGATGTCTAGATCCACGGAAACAACAGATAATACCTTCAGGAATTAAAATCTACATTGCTGTCATTCTCATTACTTTTTGGGGTAATCAAACTGCAGAGGGGTCAGCCTGTTCTTCTAAAAAAATTAGTAGTTGTATAGTAAACCTTTTTCATTCTACATAGAGGACAGCTAAGAGCTCCTCTTTTCTTTTATATATAGCCATTTAATTGAATATCTTTGTTAACATTTTAGCACTAGTCCTAATTTTCTTTTGCAGTCTGACACACCAGAGACACTCAGTTGGGTCCTGCATGATTTCTCTAATGCAGACACAATAATACAGATGCACTGGAAAGCAGCTTTGTGGAAAGTCAGCAACTTCTCCCCATTAAGTAAAGACTACTTTTTTCAAAAATTCACGTTATGAGTTTTACAGGTGTTAAATAGCCTCATGATCCTCTCAACCCAACCCTGAGCTTCAACATAAACCAGAGCTTTTTTCTACTCTCATTCACCAACTTTGATTCTACTTAAACTTCTGTTTCCAGCCAGAAACTGGCAACCTGAACAAAAATAAAATTTTAAATTTAAGTGAAGCCCCATTTAAAAGACATCACTATATACACTAGAAATTTGGATCATTATTCAAAGCTGTTTCCATGCAAAGCAAAAAAGATAGCTCAAGGCCAATTCTCCTTCAGTTTGCTACTTTTATGTAGAACTGCATTTGAAAGCCTTTATGTTATCAATGCCACCCTTATCTAGGCAAACAAGTGTTCCCTATACTCAAGAATAAAATATTGTTAATTAGTAACATATTGTTAATAGCACTTCCCTCTATCTGATTCCCACAATGAAATCAGTTTTAGGGTTTTTATACTCGTTCACAGCTAAAAAATAGCACAGCTATTCTAATTTCTTCTGTTTGGTTGGAAGTTTTAAAGTCCAATTAAAAAAAATAACTGCATCAAAGACCCTTCTGAGTTCTCATTATGCAAGTTTGTATAATAAAATGAAAGTCAGGTTGTGCAAATCCATCTGTATTGCAAGTTCAAACTTGATCAAACTACTTAAGATGAGCATTTCATGAAACAACACATTAACAATTCCCAATTATATGCAATGAAGAGCTAAAAGCAGTGAGGAAATGTTCAACCTTGGAAGTGGAAGCCAAGTTCATGTAAATTTTCCAAGATTTTGCAAAAACTGAGAAGTCACCAGCTACATATCTTGAAATTTGTGGGAGAAACACATTTTCTGAACTTGGTTTATCTTAAGCTCTGCTTTTCCATCCATCTATACACAAAATCCTTTATTTCCAGCTCTTCAAAGTATCTCCTGTGATAGCATCTCCATACTTCCTATCAAATGTAATATTAAAAACCTTTTACATTTTCCTGCTAGAGCTGCTTGTCTGTAAGGCAGTCTGGAAGCAAAGTCTCTACACTTCTGTCAGACAGAGAAATTGCTATTGGCATGACATTCAATATTGCCAATCGTTCACATATCATTCTAAACCTTCATGAATAAGCACTAGAGCTCAATATTATAACTGGGTGATAGCTAATTTCATGAGAAGAAAAGCTTTAAGCATCAAGTTACATTTCTGTGTTGTACTTCTAGATAAATCTTCTCTCTCTCTCTCTCTTCATTTAAAGCTGGTTCAAAGTTTAAAAGCTCCCGGGAATGCTTTTTAAAGAATTTCAACAAAATATTATTACAAGAATTTATAAACAAAAAATGCAGAAGAGAAGCCAATTTCAAGAACAGCTTTTAAGAGGAAAAACAGTTTTTATGATTGATGACACCTTTCCCCTGCTAGGACAGGGAGATTTCTAACACCCAAAAAGGGTTTATGGCCATTTTCATTAACTGAGTTTATTAATATACTTTAATTTATTAATAACCATTCAAATGCTATTAATAAAAATTAGTAAAAGTGATAGTAAAAGAAACTTTCAGACATCTGTCCTGAGAAGTCATCCAGGCATTTCTTACAGAGAGAAATGAAGAACGCAATTATACAATATAGATCAAGAACTGAAGAAACTAACAGGGCACAAACATCAGTATTATTTACTAAAAAGCCAAAAAAAAAAAAATAAAAAAATTACATGGTACTTACCCTCTTGTTTCCTCCTCCTGTCCTTTCCCCCTCTGTATTTTAATCCACTGCTCCAGCTGCAGCATGGAGTTGGTTCTCTGCATCACCCGCTCGGAGTCCGCGTGTGTCGGCACCGCGTTGTGGTGGGCACCATCGCCAGCGTCTGCCAGCACAACGCCCACGGGTTTATTCTCAGATCCATTCAAATGCACGGGTCTGAAATGTCCACCTGGAATGGTGCTTATGGGCAAAGTCCTGTATTCGGATCCCAAAGGGTTCAGCTTCACACTGTTAATTTTTGTTAACGGTTTATCTTGCCCGACTTTCTGGAATCCGTATTTTTCGGCTTCCAAAGCTTTCTTCTCCTCGTTTCTGTTCGCTTCTTTGTTCTTCTGGTTGTTTTGTGCCTCTGGCTTAATTAGCACCCGATGGTTTGAAATATTATTTGCCTCTCGAGGTGATGTATTTTCAACAGTGAATTTCTCTATTCTGGAAGGAAACATACGAAAAGCTGTAATACCGAAAAAATGCTCCTTACAAGGAGTAATAAAAAATTGGAAGTTATTTCAGTGAACCCTTGTCCATATATTTTACTACAATATCTTGACTTTGAGAGAAAAAAAATCAGGACATTTTCACAATAATCAAGGTTGGGGGCTTTTCTTGCTGTTGTTTTGGTGTTCTTTTTCTTTTGTTTTTAATTTTGTTTGGGTATTGGTGGTAGTGCTTGATTGGTCTGTTTCTGGGTTGGTTGATTTGGGTTTTTTCTGGTTGGCAAGTGTGAGCATTGTTTTCTTCTACACTTTTCTCTTTATTTGTTGTTTTAAGAACAATTATAATATGAGGTATGTTTTTTTTAAATTCAACAGTCAATTAAACTCCTAGAAAAAAAATGTGCACAACAGGAAATAAAGCCAGAGTCTGAAAAAAATGGATGCTCAGCTCCTGGAGGGCTGAAAATTCAAAGGGTAAAAATATTCAGTGGCTCTCCAAGAGCTACAGCTTCCAAATGTCAACAGCCTGAAATTCAGATGATTTTCAAAGTCAGCTTGTGATTCACAATACTGCTCAATTTAGCATATAATGAGCTCCTTTAAAGAAAGCAAATGACTTTTCGTGGTCAATGGTATCAATTAGGTTTCTCTGGTATGTTATCACTTTGGCTGGCATACATTTTGTGGAAAATAACTGTGGCTTTTCTAATTTTAAGAGGGAAAATAGCTGCTGACTTAAGGAACTGTACCACAAAAATAATGGTATTTTTGGAATTGCTACTGCTTTACAGTATTTACCCAAGTACTCAATGTGTGCAGTTCTATTAGTGATCTTCTTTTCAAAATTTCAAAATGTCAAGAGGCTCTATCTTTTGCCACTCTGGGAGGACCTGAATTTCAGCTCAAAAACTGACTTTTGGGTTCGGTTCACTAGAAAAACAAACCCCACCACCTTAAAAAGTTTTGTTCTACATTTTTTGGTATGGGAGGAAAGAAGAAGAAGAGATAGAATTCCTTAAGATTACATCTCTGTATAAAACCAAACTAAGAACAACACTTTATTTTAAGATGATGTTGAATTAACTTTTCATTCTGCTTTGCATCTTTTTTTTTTTTTTGCAAATGCATTATTCATCTTTGTTACTGTGTCCAGTTCAAGCGTCTGTCAAAAGGCCATCACACACACAACTTACCAAGAGCAATATTGCTTACCCCATAGTGAAAACAGCCATTTATTTTTCCCCCCAAGACCTTAAATTGATCCCAAGACCAAACATTTGTGCCATTTCTCAAGGTTATGGGAAAAAAAAAAGGATCATCCCTTCACTCCCACCTTAAAACTGTACTAGCCAGTCTCCTACCAGAAACCAAAGGAATTTCCCAACAGGAATGTGAATGAAAAGCTCCATTTCCCACAATTATCAAGTTAAAAAAGGGTGTTAAGATTTCAGTTTTCAGCCAGCACTCTGGAGTTTGCAAATGAATATAAAGACTACCTTGCAAATAATCCTGAACGTGGGCATTAATATTTGCAGCATGTCTCAATAGCACCACCCACCCCATTATATAATATAAAACTTTTTATAAACCTTTCTCAGGTGGCTTTGGAGCAGAGGAAAAGATGGAAAATCCAGGGTGGAAAGGGAAAGTGGCATTTCTAGGACACTCATCATACATGTGGCCAAGTCAAGCCTTGGCACTGTGCTCAATTCACACTTTTACAGTACTTCCCACTGTATTTTAATTAAAAACCAGCAACGCCCCAAACCGCAGAATTGTTTTTCCATGCAGCCTCATGCTGTATCACTCATTATTATGGTCATACACAGCCAAACATTTACATTTTTACAATCTTTGGGATGGTGTAGAGGCTGAAGGACTGACATTCAAACAAACTGCTGGGCTCTCTTATCTTGGTGAAACCAAATCAGCCAACTCTGCGTGAGCAAGGGATCCCTTTCCACAGTCAAGGATCCATATGGGAAAAAATTATCAGAAACAAATGTAAGAAACATAAATCCATATGTATATTTGGCTCCATGTTCATAGCTAGCTCTCAAAGACACATTCAACAAAGCTTGCAGGCTATTTGAGGACGAGATAGGGAGAAGAGGAAGAGAATGAGCATTGAACATGGGCCTTTCAGCATATGCTGAATGCAATTTATAGATTTCTGCAACCAAACAGGAATCATATGTCCAATATGCAATATGTAACACAGGAAAAGTACTATTTTATGCTGGTTTACATAAAGAAATAATTCTGAAAGGGCTGGAGAGGGGGGAGCATGTGATTAATGATCAGATGGACATGAGGACTGTGATTTAACAAAGCAAGGCAGAGGCATTTGAAAAGGAAAAGCCATCTTTTCCAAGCACACTGACGTCAGTAAGCCCCCACTGTGGATGTCTCTATGCTAACAAGTGCTTTTTTGGCAGCCTGGCTTATGCTGCTCAGGGAAAGTAACTACACCAGGAGGGAAAAAGGCAATCTTTTCTTAGTACATGCTGCATCACTGAGAAGAAACAAAGGCTGCAGCACACAAGCTGCCAGTGAAAGGTCAGAAAAATGACACTCAGACCTGGGAGAGCAGAGAATCAGCATTTAGGGTGAAATGGCAAATCAGTGTACTGGTGGACACTACCATCTACAAACACAACCAAGCACCCAGAGAGGTTGTTTGAGATCATACGTTGAGCCATAAGCTTCAACAGATCCTCACTGACTCAAGTATTTGGTTTAATTATTTTAATAGGTCTCTCAGTACATTATTAAACTTGAATGTACCATCTAGGTAAAATCCAAAATATTTAGAAAGGAGTAATTACAATTGAGTCAATAGGGCCAAATACTGTTTGTCCTTCCCTGCAGCTAAACATCAGAAGGGAATATTTCTGCTGTTAAGAGTTCTAAGAGAAATGGGTACATTTTTATTTTCTCATTTCAGTATCTCCTGTGTGGTTTATGTGGCTAACTATGTGTGGAAAATAAGAGTAGAAGAGTAGTTTATGAAAAGAGCTTGGCAGCACCCCTCCCCTCCCGCCAACTTAATGTTTTGAATATTCCTCTTATCTTTATCCTCTCCAAGGAACTCACATCTCCAGAAAAAGAGACACAAAAAATGTGCTAAAATAATTTAAAAGATTTGGCTTAACAGACTGCTGGATTTGATTTCCAGAGTACCATAAGCAGTGAAGTGTCTTGATTTCTAGGTTTAAAGAATTATACTATAAAAAACTCTTGATTTATCATTGGGCATTTTAAATTAACAACTTAAAGTGGCCCTACATCAGTTTACATGAATATTTAAGGAAGCAAGGTCTTAATTACTCATTTATTGGATTGAAAGTATCTAGTCTGTTAGAAAACTGTATTCAGTGCAATGTCAGAACCTCTGAAAAAACAGAACTCAGAAACCAAAGCACTGCCAAATTTGACTGAACCAAAACCATTTATGCTTAAGCCCCATATATTAGCCAAATTTTAGGTTACTTAGAGATGAGGTAATAAGACACTTAATACTTAACAGATTTTTACAGGGAAAGAACAGTATTTCTCCAGCATAAGATCATATCCTGCTATGTTTCTTTTTAAGAACTTAAGAAACAGCCAAAAGATGGATTCTTTAGAAAACAGATGTCTGAAGGGTTTTCTTCCTTATTATAGCTAACAGATATGAAAGTCTTTGAGACTTGCTCTTGAAATCTATTTTCTCTGAAAGTAATTATTTCAAGGCTACCAACAAAGTTTTCAAAGAGGTCACATCTACTTCTGTTTTGTTCTGAAGTGTCTTGCCTCAATCAAAACAACAAGATGATGTTGTACAAGTTGCTTTCCTGACAATTGTTTGGCTGCTAGCAAGCCTGTTCTGCCTGTGATATTCAGATATCCACAGTATTGCAAATATCAAATGAAGGTCATGTCACTGGTTCAGAAAAAGATTCAGAATGACCCCCTTCAGTTTTATTCCTTTACAAAGTGTTTATACAATGGCTATGTGTTTTTTGTTTGAAGTTAAGTGGGTTTGATTTGGTTTAATAATTTCTCCATATGTAAATTACCATTGTGTCTGCAACACAAACCCGATTTTTCAGATGAAGTTTATTACTACTAAACTTCTCTGGTACCTGTGTCCAGGAGATTTTTTCCTTACTTTTTTAAACTCAAGAGTTTCTCAGCATTGCTGACATTTATTTAGCTCCAGGGTAGCAGGAACTAACAGAGTGAAGAACAGATCAAGTGACAGCAGCCATCAGCAATAACTTCTCTGCTGTCAATAACGAGGAGCTTTTAAACTTCCAATTGATGAGGTTCCCATTATAGATGCCATGGAGCTGACCCAAGGGAGCACATTCCAAGAGAAAATGACTCTCACTGGAGAGGCAGCAGCAGACAGTGTTCAGTCTCTGAGAACACAAAGCTTCCGGTGATAATTTGCTTTTCATTGTCACTACACGGGCACAGGAAGATAAGGCTCCAGATCAGGTAAGCAGAAATTTGATGACAGCTTAATGATGAATAAGAATGGTTCCCCACAGGTTGCCCACAGGTACAAGTGGTTAATTTAGCCAGAAACTCCAGCTGTGAATTTGAGGATTATGACAGGTTTAAGCCATAGGCTACCACCAGTTGAGCTGCTGTTGCTATTCAGTCAGGAGGGCAGGGAAGTCAAACATGCCTGCACATAGAATTTGTCATTGCACTCCTTCTGATGCCACTGGCTACAGGGATAGCTCATTTTTCTCTTCTAGCTCCTGACAATCAATATTCAGAACAGAACTTAGAATACTTTTGCTACTTCAAATTTTTATCCGACACTGTGCAGTTAGTAAGGAGTCTTCAGTGTAAGGAGAAATCACTTCAGCCAATTTACATTCTGTTTTAAGGACCACTCCTTCATTAAATAAATCAAATTAAACAAGAGAAAGCAATACAATGTCCCACTGTTTTGTCAATCCACACTACCTTTTCACAGGCTCTGTTTGCACAAGTGCTGCATCTATCATGGCTTTCATCCACAACTCCATTTCCTTCCCTGTATCTGTGCAGAAATAATAGGTCCTCATGTTTGGATGAGCTGCCTGATTGGAAATGACATGGTCATTGCAATAAAAATGTAAGATTCTGTAAAAGAGGAGAGGCACATATTATTACTGCATATTCACTCGAATGCTTTATCTAATAAGATTTCTGCAAACAATATGATCAGAAAAAAAAAAATCAAAAGGAACGCTACAGTGTGTCTGGTCACTGCATTCATATTTTCAGAATACCTGCCAGCAATTTTCAATCACAGCTGCTTCTTCATTAATACATTAAACAAAAATTAAACCAAAAAAGCCCTTAAAATCCTTAAATCTACTAAAAATGATATTGAGTGTTCATTAATGTAGACTAATGTAATTCTTATAAATAAGATTTTAGCATGAATTTTTTAGAATAGCAGTCTCAATGATACAGTAAGTTTTAATTTGTACTTACCATAGTAAATAAATGATGTCTTGGTTAGGAGACCAAACGAAGTGCCAAAAGGAGCTCATAAAACAACAATAAAAAAAGTCAGGACAAAATGCTTAGTAAAGTAATTTATATCATGATTTAAGATTGTCATGAAACACTCCTAAGAGTATGATTTAAGTGATAATAAATTCTTATTTTTATTTATGTGTAAAGATACTTAGTATCTAAATAACTAATGAATTTTCATTAGTGGGGTAAGTCCAGCTGCAGATGCTGGTTTATAATTCTAAAGCATCACACAGGATTTAAGATCCAAGAACTAAAAAAGAAAATACTACTACCAAGTGATATCCCTCCATTTCCCCATTCTAGTAATTATGCCTATATTTACATCAGGCTAAGTACTTGAAACTTTTGCTACTCCATTATGTAAAAATCAGGCTCAGAAGCTGTTTGTCAATCCTTTTTTACCTGCTAACTCTGTAAAATGAGTTTTTTGTGACCAGGCTCTTGTGCTTTCAGATACAAAATCAAATGGAAAAGCTGATTCCCTCACCTTGAAGGCATATTTGCGGTTAATGTGGTCCTCAGCAGAGAGCACAGATATGTGAAAACTAGGCAGAAGGATGCTCCCCAGTATTCCTTCTTCTTTCTCATCTGGAAATGCACACTTGGATTAGAGAAACGCCTTTGGACACACAACACTTGCATTCTGACACTTCATGAAACTCTTTGGGGCACACATGAGCAGTAACAAGAAGTTTAGCTCAGAGGAGAATGAATTAAGAACCACAAACCTACACTGAGGAGCAGATGGAAGTCAACCCTCTAATGCAATGACAAGAACAAGAACACCACATATCTACTGCCTGCTCAGTAAAATCACCTACGACAACACAAGTAGTTTAAAACACTCCTTAAGACTGTTGCCCTTAGAGAAAATGGGCACATTCTTCTTCTGATCTCAGGCATATTATGTTACATAATCCCCATTATAATACTTAATTGTGAATTATAGTTGTAATTCCCACAAAGAGTTTACACTCAATTGCATTCCATTTGTAAGAATGCACACGTTTCAGATAATTTGTAAAAAAAGCCCCCCTGCAAAACAAACACCCTTTTCCCAGGACCTTGTTTTACATAAAATTTTAGATCAATAGATCATAATAAAAAGTTGACATTTTAATTGAAAGCCACAACCAGCTTTTAACTCCAATTATACTTCAATAAAGGAATAATTGGATGCAATTCATAAAGTTGGTCTTAACTGTATTTCATGTACGGAACTTCTATTCACAATCAATATCTTAGAGACTGTCCCCATAACACTTCTCTTAGTTGAAGACTGTGCCCACAATAAATAACTATATATATAAAATGGTAAGATGAAACTCATCTATATATCTTATACAAAAAAAAAAAAGTAAGATGAAAACAGGTATTGGAAAATTTCAATGAAAAATTAACACTGTTACCATTAAAATACACTTAAACAACATGACAGGACAACTGATTGTGTGTGGACTTAAAAATTTTCTCCAGGTTCTCATTTATTCCCTAGGTTTTGAAAAGCCAGAGCCTTCATTTAAGTTATTTATACGGGGAAAGTTGTGCCTGGCCATTTTAGTATCACGTGATGGATTAGATGTAAAAATGATGCTTTCTGGGATAACAGTTTAATTGCAGAGCTGAGCATAAATTTATTCCAACTAGAAGGCAGAAAAGAAATGGAGTGGATTTACTTTCAGGAACTCAACAGCACCTTTAAATATGACTGAAACCATCCTACCTTCCCTTCAAATATTAACTCCTTGCTAGCCACACACAAAAATGTGCCCTGTCCCCCAAGACATGGCAGATATTGGGGCTTACTTTATTTGGACTCCTGTCTGGGGGAAAAGTTCTCTTTTCCTAGATCACATTTTGAGTAATGACTGAGTAAATCCCCCCCACTAGTGCCATACAACAGCATTAAGCATTTCTGTTCCACTGAACAGCTGCATGTCTGGAGGACTTTGCTCTTTGTTAAAGACATACTGCTACATTCCAGTTCCAGATTTTAAAAATCTGTTTCCAATCACACTTGCTTTTATCTACATATCCCACTGCCCCATACCCATCTTGACTAGTGTGCTGTGTATGAACAGCACACAAGAAAAAGAACAGATCTTCTGTCCAGTTCTAAGAACTTTAATTTGTGCCAAAAACAACCTTCCAACGTGAAAGTGGACAGTCCTTCATGCCTCTGGGGAACAGAAAATTATTCTCTAAGCTGTGAGAAAATACTATGACATGATTTTTCTTTTCATCTATGAACTGTATTTCAGCTGCTAAAATTGTAACAGAATTCTGTAAGCTTAGTAAAATTTACTAAAAAAACCAAAGAAACCCAACAACCACAACTGCACAACCAAGAACAAGGTCTGTGGTTCGATCTGGGAGAATGTGCGTGACTCTCCCTTTACTATTTTTGCAATATCTGAGACAGAATTAAAAGAAACATAAAAGGATTTAGAGTAAAAGCTTGTTATATTTTAGTGGCCACTTCATTTTGGACTATCACTGCAGACACTTAATTCCAGTTTAACAGTTTTAACTACTTGCTAGTGAGTGATAACTAAAAGCTACATTTATCATGTAAACAATTTAGATTATTCTGCTTGTATTTCACATTGCTGGGCAGAATAACATATAGAAAATATAAAAAAAAAGAATATAGAGCTGTTTATATTTAGTTTATTTGTTGTTGGTTTTGCTTACTGCTTTTTTTTTTTTTCCTTTTTTTTTGACAAATTTCCTGTGCAGTGCTTAAATTCAATTAAATCTGTTCTTAAGAAAGCTATAATGTAGCACTCTCTTTACAACTTTTTGGAGAGGAAGCCTGAAGACATGTTTAAAATAAACCTGTTATAAGCAGAGTATATAATGACTACTTAGGTAACCTCAGTGTAACTGTATCAGTCAGTTGATGCCTCTATAACTGGAATTTTAGCCTGATTTTGACTCAGCAGGGTTTATCCAACTCCGTGGACCACTTGGGGTAGAGAAACAAAGCCTAATGATCAGATTTGAAAAATTCAGAATTTGTTAACTAAGCCAGTTGTGAACAGAGGTTTCATGTTTCAGACCAGATTTGTTTTTGATTGGATCCGTGCTGCACTTTCAGAGAAAACCATTTTAAATTCATCCATCTCTGCTTTCAGCATCACCAGCTCTACCAATTCCAAAGTTTCATCCCAAACTGAAACTGTTTGTTGCCCTTCACCCAGAGTTAAGGCTGCAGCTGGCCCTGTTACCATTCCTCTATTTTGCCATGCTTTACAGTCCTCTCCACTCTCAGCCTGCTTTAAACTAAAAATGGTTGTACACTTTATTTCAGGACTGTGAAACACACTGTGTTTCCCTATGCCCAAGTCCCATTTGTTTTTCTCCTCAGGAGCACTACAGCTCATAATCTGCAATGGTGAAGGGATCGCTGACACACTTAACTCCAGATCAGAATGAGAAGCACCTAATTTTTAACATGTAAAATAAGTCTGATCTAGCTACATGAGGTTACTAACAGATTCTTTTGTTCCAAATACAGCAGAGACTTCTACTCATGGAATTGGACAACGATTCATTTTATAAGTATTCATGAACACTGATTAGAGTTCCCAAAGGCATATATATCCTCTTTATCATTCTAAAGGCAGAGTTTCAGCTCCCCTGCACTACATCCCTTCCCTATCCCCATTTCAGCTACTTAATTTGCATAAAAATCAGATTTAACCCAACATACTTAGTTTCATTTCTAGCAACAGAAGCTGTGAGAAAACTACAACTCAGAATTTAGTAACAGAGGTGGCTGTGAGTGGGTTTGCCCTCTGAGCACAGCCTGGCAGGCAGGAAGCAATTATGTGAAACTGGTAATTAAGAAAGAAAGAAAGAAAAAAAAAAGATAAAAGTAGCAGGCCTGGATATTGACAGCTATACAACTATTTTAATCCATTAAGTTAAGCAACAGCTTATTTCTTACATTTGAATGGTGTGTCAAAATTTATCTGCTGCCAGCAAAATTAGCAAATGAAGGCCTCAGGGGCTGAACTTACCTCTGTAATAGAAGAGACACAGATCTGAGAGCACAAACCAGCGCTTCTTCCACAGCTTCATCCCAGTGCTGTCCTGCAGGAACCACAGGGATCAAGTCAGAATGCTCAGCCTGGTGACAGCAGCTGCTCACAGCATAAACCAGGCACTGCACAACTGTGCTGAGAGCTCATTTTCTTGCCTATTTTAAGTATTTGACTTCTCATCCTGACCTGTCACTGCAAACAAAGGCTGTGACCCAGGGAGCCTGAAGTTAACAGAGAATCACAGAATTGTTTAGGTTGGAAAAGGCAGTTTAGATCATGGAGTCCAGCTCTTACCCTTCACTGCCAAGTCCACCACTAAATCGTGTCCCCAAGTGCCACATTAACACATCTAATTACACCTTCAGGGCTGATGACCCAGGCACTTCCCTGGGCAGCCAGTTCCAATGCCTGACAACCCTTGTGGTGAAGAATCTTTTCCCAATATCCAACCTAAAACTTGAGGCTATTTCCTTTTGTCTTGTCACCTGGAAGAAGAGACCAGCCCTAACCTCACTACAATCTCCTCTTAGGCAGCTGCAGAGAGTAGGGAGGCTCTGAGCCTCCTTTTCTCCAGGCATGCTAGAGATTAATTAGTTAAACTGTAGACTGTAAAGCAACAACAAAAAAGCTTTTTTTTCTCAAAGAGCAAGATAACACTTCAGGCACATCCTCCTTTGTCTTCTGAAGAAACTCTCTGTTGAACTTTGTCTTCTACAACCACTCATAGATCTAGGGCAAATTTCTTTCCCAAATAAAGTTTATTCCTACAGCAATTTAATTTTCTTTTATGCTTATAACCAATTTACACCACACAGCTCAGAATGAAAGGCTGCCACCACTACTGCAGTGTAAATAAGCCAGAGCACTGCAGCACACACATCCTGGTAGAATCGGATTTAATAAATATGTTAATCTGTTACAAGAAGAAAAGTATGTGTAAATTAGCGATATTCTTGTAGTAAACAGGTTTTGTGACAATGAAGAAGAGGAATTCTATAATGAAAAACTGTGGGGTGGGTTTGTTTTTGGGGTAGTTCCCCAGCCCAAGAAAAGTCAGGATGATTTTTAGCCTTGTATTTCAAGCTCTGCTCTTTATGGGGTGGGGGAAATGAGCTGAAAGAAGAAGAAAGGATAAACCAAGCATCAGCTAGGAAACATTATTCAGAAAAAGTATGTTCGCTGTAAACATCTTCCAGAAAAGGAGTTGGCTCTGGAGTTAAAAATCAGCAGAAAAATGACTGAAGAGATCATTACATCTTTACATCTCTACATTACATTGAAACAGCACACCCTAAACAAAAAAAACAAAAAAATGCCACTCTCTGTGATTATATAAATGTTATTTTATTATCAGAAAGAAACCTGCACAAGCTCTCACTGCACATTTCTGAAGATCATATCTGTTGATAAAACTCTTGACTGAACTGGTTCTCAACAACCACTACAACATGGTAATACACAGCAGCACTTTTTCCTACAAACACCAAACAAACATCACAGCATTTAAACTGTTTACCACAAAAACCATCTCCAACTCTGAGGTGGATTAAAGACTGGTCGAAGTGCCAGGCGCTGGGAGTGGGTGCCCAGTGCCTCATGGTTTGTCCCAGGGGTCGACTGGCCAAAGCAATTTAACAGCTCCATTAATGAGCTGCACACAGGCACAGAGCTCCCCCTCAGCAGGTCTGCACAAAGTAAGAGCCATGAGGAGTGCCTCACACTCCAGATGCTTGTGCTGTCATTCAGAGGGACTCGACAGGCTGGGAAATTGGGCAGAGAAGGATCAACAGAGGGAAATGCTCAGTCCTCCATCTGGAGAGGAATAACCCCATGCACCATCACCAGCCAGGAATGCATTCTCATGGCAAAGAAGGGCAGCACCACCCCAGACTGCATGAGCAGTGCTGCCAACAGCTGCAGGGAGGAAGGACATCCTTCCCCTCTGCTCAGCACTGCAGAGGGCTGCCTGCTCTGCTGCTCCAGCACGGGGCTCACCAGCACAAGAGAAATGTGAACACACTGGAGGGAACCCAGCAAAGGGCCACAGAGATGATTCAGGGACTGGGGCCTCTTTCATGTGAAAACAAGGTGAGAGAGCTCGGACTGTTCAGTCTGGGGAGAGGGCAGCTCAAGGGGCATCACTATAAATATCTGAGGAAAGACTCTAAAGAACATGGAGCCAAGGACAAGAAAAGAAACTATGGGCACAAATAAACATGAAATTCCACCTGAGCAGAGGTAAAACTTTTTTACTGTGAGAACAGTTAAATACTGTTACAAGTTGCCAGAGAGGTTGTGGTGCAGCCTTCATCTGTGAGGACATTCAAAGCCCAGTTGGACAAAGTCCTGTCCAAGACTCTCAAGCACATGGTGTGATTCTGGGGGTGTTCTGTGCAGGGCCAGCAGTTGGACTTGATGATCCTGGTATTTCCCTTCCAGCTCAGCACATGCCATAATTCTATGACCCTGCTCTAGCTGAGCCTGCTTGAGCAAGGGAGGTTGTGCTAGATTATCATGAGGTCCCTTCCAACCAAGACAACTGTGTGATTCTGGGTCCAGAAAACAGCAACAAAATCACCTCTGTGAGAATTTTTCACTCTCAGCATTGAAAGAGAGTAGAGGCCACAGGATTGTCTAAACCTGGGAAAATCTTCCATTAAACAGACACTTCTAGATCTTGTTATGTGAGTAGTTTTTAAAAACTGACTCATCACCAGCACCCAGAAATGTATGCAGGTCATTCCAGTCTATCTGAGTAGGCACAGTAAATGACAATGTAGATCAAAATCACACACACATTTGTCTCAGCTGAGTTTAAATCATGAGTTCTTAAGGGTCCTTGGTAAATTTTAAAAATAGATTCTTAATATGGCCTAATGGGTTTTGTTGTTAATTTTTTTTTTTTTTTGATCAAGCTACTTCACTCTGAATTCCTGCAGACCAATAAAGCACAAGTGTAATCTGGTATTGCAGAGTAGCAAATCTACAGCAGGCTAAAACACTGTCCCTGGGAGCACTAAAAAGCATATACTTCAGATGGGTTTACACTCCATGGGAAAGCTTAAAATAATCTCTGGTTTTAAGATGATTATCTTTGAATCAAGAAAATAGACATACCTATGTGAAATATATGAAGAAATGGCTCCACTTACTTTGTTTTTAATTGAAAATATTACTTTTAGAAAAAAGAAATTTACATATAATCTAACAAACAGAACTTAAAACCCCCCAACATTCTGGATCATCCACCTTTGTCCCATGATCTTAACATGCCTGAAATTAAATCAGCCCTGTACAACCAACATCTGATTAGATATTTTAGAGACAATCATGTGTATATATAATCTACCAGTGTTCCCTACTTCTCTGATGTCCTTACTTGTATCAGATTGATATCCAGCAAGGAGTTAATTAATTGTAGGCCACAGTTTATAGCTTCATTCTGCTATTTCTATCTTTGCGTTTTATAGAAGTGGTTGAATTTTATAGCACATACTAGAGGAAAAGAAAAAGGAGGGGGTGAGGAGGGTCTGAGTACCTGTTTGTAGAGCCAGCCTCGTCTGACAACTGGTGCATTCGGATTTCTCTTTATGGAGTTCGATCTCTTTCCAAAATTATGAACCTTCTTTGAAGATCGTGATGTCTAAATTGAATTGAACACGTTAAAGAAACCATGGCATCAATCACTGCAGAAAAATCAAAACGCTTTTCTTTTCTTTAAGATCTTTTTCTTACATGTGTTCCTCTGGGGGACTGCAGAACACAAACTCTATTCTTTTTTTAGATAAATAATTATTGTGATGGTTCTGCTGGTTTCAGCATTTCTTTCTTTTCTTCTGCAGAGAATATAAAGATAAATCCCAAGACGAGTACTAAAAGATGTTCTGGGTTTTTTTTTTAAACAAGATAAAACCCAACCACATACATATCTGACCTTCTTCTAAGGTACCTTCTAAGGTAGGTAGAATGCCTACTGAGCTGTAGGAAGAGAAGTAAACTCACAGACTTATTATTAATTATGAAAAACTACATCCCTTGGGCGAGAAATTTCACTCTTTCCTGCTTCCAACACTGAGCTAACACATGAAAACTTGTTCAGATTTCAACAAGATATAATTCCCCCTTTCCTAAAATAAACTGATTTTTTATTATTCTTTGTTCTGTGATCTCTTGGTTGGTTCATTATTTTACTTGCTTGCACTAAAGTCTACTTAGATACCTTTCCATGAAACTCCAGAGCTCATATCAGCTGCTGCTTATACTTCTTACAACTTTGCAATGATCACATATGATTAAGAGAAGCAGGAAAAATAAAGCATTTTACATTTCAACCTTCTACTTGAATAACAGAAAGAAACTGGAAAAGGCACAAAGAAACCTGCAGTGCTTTGCCAATTCACACTTCACTCTTCTCAGCCTACATTTAGAAAGTTTGTTCTGCAACTAAACGAGCTGAAGATTTACTTGTGTTTTAAATTCTGTAAGAACTGGTGCCTCAGACACCATGAGATGTGAAGAGCAAAGTGCACTCCCGTGCAGAAGTAAAGTTCAAATAAGTTTTTAAAGCTGCATTCATGTCTCTGCTTCAAACCCACCCTTTGGACTGAGACAATATAATCCTGTGTTTCAGCTCCCCTATCTCTGCTGCTGAGACTGATCATGAGGTTATGCAGAATTCCTAAAGGAGGAATGCTAAACCAACACTCAGGTTTTCTTGCAAATGAGGGTGTGGGGTTTTATACAGAAATTCTCTCAATGCACATCACAGAACTAAGCCGGGTTTTATACATGCTTCAGAGAGGATCCCACAGTAGGTTAAAAATCATAAACTGAGAACTTAATTTAAAATTATGTGCAGCTTTTGTCAATGATGCCTTTAACTGAAGAATACAACATTGCTTGGCAAAAAAAAATAATAACATTACAAAAACTATGTGTGCTTGCCTGGAGTCTACAACACAAAATGCATATTATATTTCTTTTTTGCAAGAATCACAAGGCAATATAAAAACCAATCAAAGTGCTTTTAATTTCCCTTGGAGATGGAAAAATTTGACTAATTTCTGAAAAGCACGACAGAGCAAGCAACTGAAAATCTAATTAAGAATAAAAGTAAAAAATTTCCACATTTTCTTCTAAAAAAATTCTATCAGTGCAAAAATGGACAAAGATTTGTAAGAACCCAAGAGAATTATGACAGCCAGCTGTGAAAAAGGAATACATAACAAGGAACATACAGAAATCCAGTTATGAAGTGAACTACATCTCTGTTAACTATCAGACAGAAGCTGTGCTAACACTGATCAGAAATAATTTCTAACACTCTCACCTACTCTGATATTAGGTATTAAAGGTTCCAAACCCCTCAAGAGTGCTCCAGAATTCCTATACTTGTAAAAATAGCTAATGCATTGAGGATGCTTCTGAAGACAACCAACCACTTATGTCAAGTCTAACAAATTCAGATAATTTAGACAGCTCTCTCTAAGGTAGGTCTGATAAAAACCCATATTGACTCCAATTTCACTGAGCTAACAGCAGAGTTTTAATGGGTTACATCTTACCAACTGTGAATACAAACTTCCTTCAATTAAATGCAGCATCACAAGTGCTTTCTAATTTTAGATAACACAGAGAACACTTTAGATGACTTGTAATTATTTTGCCTGCACACTGCATAAAGAGAGTAACCTCACAAAAAACTCTGAACCTTAAGACAATGAGTATTTTGGGATATTGAAACATTGTAGGTGCATATATAAAGTAATTTTGAGTTCTCAGACTTTAGATCACTTCCTCCTCTTGTTGTGCCTGGGATCCCTGGCCAGCCTGTGGTCTCTCATACATAACTAATTATCTCAAACTGTGACAGGAAAAAAACCAAACAAACAAACAAAAAAAAAACCCCCAAAAAATCAACAACAAAAAAACCCCAGGACATATTGCCCAATCCAGCTTCAGGAGAAGGCAAAGAGAAAGAGAGGAGAGTGAATTAATGATCCAACCACTAATCACTTGCTGGAAGGTGCAGAAGGTAACAGAGCAAGCAAACTTAGAGCCACACCTGGCACCATCTGAGCCATTCTATGGCACAGTCCCAGCAACTCAGATGCCTCCAAAATCAGATCCTGTGGGAAGAACCCAGCACAGATCCAGTACTGAGAAAGAAGCCAGGGTGTCCAGCCAGTGATATTCACTGTTTTCCAAAACTGAAAAAAACAAACAGCCAGCAGGGTTTTGAACTCTGCACAACAGAGCAATCAGCATCTGGGGCTGCACATTTCATCACCCTGCAAGTGGCTTTTCTCTCTGCTCAGATGGTAGAAAAACACAGGATTTATGTGAGGCTTCTTTCCCTGCTTCAGAACTAGCACAAAAGTCATTAATTAACATTAAATTTATTGCAAGTAAAGTGGAAAAACATAGGTTGAGAACCTTGCTAATAAGGAAATTTTCTACACGTAAACTCAGAGAGTACAAATCTGCATCTTTGTTATTTTCAACTTCTGTTTAAAAATATGCTTCCAGTCTTCAAGGCTTACATTTATCTTCCAAACCACAAAACAACATGATGTTACTTTCTGGATTTTGTAGGCAATTTTGGTGCCTTCCAGTGCTGCAGTTTTCCATGAGCTGAGTGGGTTTCTGCCTCAGCATTTTAGCTTGGACCAGGAGGTTGCTCTTGAAGCATATCTCCCAACCATTCACTCTTAGTGTGCTTTGGTTTGCACAATAAAGCAAACTGGATTCCATTTAGGCAGGACTAAAACATAAGATGCACAAGGAGCACTACTGGACTGGTGTGAATATAAACCAAAATGAAAACACAGTGCAGACATTCAGCTCTGAGCACTAATGCCCTTCACACCCCTCCTGTTCACTGTGCTGTTTGCTAATGAGCCTCAGCAGTATTAATCCAAAATTTCCAGCTAATCTGGATCCTGAGCAGACCTGTATGGCTACACCTACACCAGCCACTCAAAGCTGAACTGGATTGGAATGCCTATAAACAAACTGATTAATATTTATGAGCACTGGGAAACATCCCAGCTCACCAGGAGCTCCTCAGCAGCTGTCCTGGACTAACACTCAACACAACTTTCTGTGAGAAAAGTGTTCACCTCATTCTGCTAATAATCAGGACAGCAATGAAGAGCAGAAGATCTGAACCACAGAGGGTGACTGGTAATATGACTGACTTTACCCATTAAAAAGCAATTTATGACATATAATCCTCTTTGCCTAGGTAGTGATTTTAACAGCAGGAAGAAAAATAAGATTTAAAAAAAAAGAAAACTACAAAAACAATTTCTTAATTCTACTGAGAGATGAAAACAAATACTTCTGCAGCAATCTGAAGCCTGTGGGTTTTCACAGCCAGGGGCCTGTGCTAGTGGCTTCGTGTTTGGAAATACACTTCAAGCTAACAGGAAATAAATAGCACTTAACAGAGCTGTAATTTGTTATTTGGACCTCCTCATGTATACAGTGGGAAAGGAAGATTAGAATTAAGACTTTTACTGGGTAGGAACTGATTTTTGCCTCACTGCATATTAGCCTCTGGTCAGCAACAGCATAAGACTCCAGAGAGTCTTTCTGACACAAAATAGAAACTTCTCCAAGTTCCATATCTATCTGGGATTAATTAACACTAATGCAAGGAAGAACTTTCCCCCTATACCCCTTAACTGTCTGAAACTTTAGTTGTACCCCAAACTTTTTTTCCATTCCTCATTACATTCCAGTATCAGGTGTGGTCATGAGTTATCTCTGAAAACAAAAACTACCTAAAAAATTGTTTGGGCATCCTTCTCCTCTGTAATTAATTCTCTGGAGCTTCCCTCACCAACATTTTATTCCTGCTTTATTATGTTACGATACATCAGGCTATGTATATATACTATATTATACTCAGAAGTTAAGAATTTCAGGTTCTGCTGTTTGAAGACATGAGTAAAAACACAGTAGAAAATTAGTTTTGTATCCAGGTACAACCCATGGGCCATATCTAAAGTCATCTTTGGAAAGGATTTAACTCATTATCCTTGAATAGCTGCCAGAGAAGGCAGACTGGTATTAGCTGTGGTTCTACTTTGCCAGTATTCACCTCCCCAAAAACAACCCTTTTTAAATGGTGTTGCACTAATTCAGACAAATTCACATCTGAAAATTGATGTACAGTAATTACACACACAGTCACAATAATCATATTAATACTTTAAGTGCATTTAAATAGCTGGAACAGGAGGAATGAAAAACAGAACAGCAATCTATTTTTTCAAAATATTATTTTCACAGGAAACTGAAGTGTCATTAATCAATGAAAGTGAAAGAAAACACAGTAACTGGGCCATAGAAATCTCAATTTCCTTCTCGAAGACTATGAAACAAGCACTAGACTAAAGGGCATTTTCAACCTCTCTTTTGAAAGAGAAGTGTGAAAAATTTAAGACACATGCTCCTAAATTGTAATTAATTTTGCATATTTAACCTGAGATTGCTTCCTAGAAAATGGATTTTGAGAGACCTAGCTATGTAATTATTGTATTCTACATCACTGTTATGACTCTAACAAGAAATTTACCTTGGGCTTTTTGCTTGCTTGGTTGTTTTAGGGCTTGGCTAGTTTTGAGTTTATTTTTTACTGTTGTTGTTCAGGGGTTTTCTAGTTTGTTTTATTTTAAACTGGTTTTCCTGAATGGACTTAAACATGGTCATATGAAAGTTGAGATGGATTTTGTTACTGTCCATAATACATCTGTGACTCTCTATTTTTCCGCCCAGCAACATTAATAGATTAAGTCACTTTTCTCATTAAATAACAGTTTTCTAACGTAGGTCAAGGATTCTGCCTGTCTCATGAGATATTTAAAACAACAAAAAGTTTCCAAAATGCACTTAAAGGAACCCTGCAATGTTTCTTACCACATCATAAGTCAATTATTTCAATCCAAGTTTCTGACATTAAGGAATTTGCTCAGTTGGAACACATTCCAAAAGTTTTATTTTTCCCTTGTAGGCTGGATTAATCTGCTGAAAAAGCACTTCTCAGGGTTAACATTTTCAATGACTAGCTAAAGTATAGGGTTTTCCCTCTTGTTTAACTGTTAACCACTGGGTACAAGAGATGACAGCTCTTGTCTGTCATCACTGATCAAAGCTGTTTTCTTGGTCTCCTAGAAAACTTACAACACTTCCTAACTTTGTAGCAAGTGCACTTCTCTCTCAGGAAAGCTGAAAAAAAAATGCACACAATAGGCTCATCAACTACATCCAATAAACCTAAAAGTTATTAAGAACACCTGGGCATTTACCTTAACCTCCTGAGAAATTGGGTGAGTGGAGAAGTAATACATAAATTAAGGTGATCTTAGGATTCTCCTGAACATTTACCAGGAATTTTTCTAGGAAGCCAGGACTTCTGCTTCTGGTCCAATGTCACCTGCTGTTTAGCACAGGGTCACCTCCCACCTCTCTCACAATTACTTTTTGCACATAATTCCAACTCCTTCTTTTACCTGGAGACATCCAGGCAATTGTTTGTGATGGAGCAATTTCTGCAACAATGCTGGCCCAGATGCCTCATCAGTCACTCAAGGTTTTGCTGTTCACACATATCAGAAAGGTCAATTTAAGTATGTGCAAGTCATAAGATCTGAGATAGCTGATAAAAATTACAACTACAGTGATAATTTGTTTGAGACACTTCCTTTTCCAAATTAAACCTGGAGTCGAGTGCCCTGAAAAATATATAATCTTTGTTTCTCTTTTTCAGTGGAACACTAAGATATAGCATTGTCTAGTACCTTGTGGAGTAACTGAATTATTTTAGTTCTAATTTATTTGGACATAAAGACTTACTCTGCCCACAGGGCTCATTGGATGAGCAGCATAATCTGATGTCAGATTATAGTTAGTTGCTTCACATATCATGCTTACTGGTCGCTCCTTCTTTTCTTCAGATGACATTGCTGCAGCAGTCCTGAAAATAGAATATGTAATAGCACTAGAACATGCTGTGTGTGCAGACTGCTAATAAAAAAGCACCCCTAGATGTAGCCTTGTACAGCCTGTGTCCTACTTTTCCAATCTGAAAGCAATTCACACTTCATTGCAGAGTTACCTGAGCTGTGTTTTAAACTCCAATCTATTATAGATGAATTTTAAGATGTTGCTTAAAAGTAGAATTTCTCTATTAGCGCAAGGTGTTGGTGGGAGGGAAAAAGACAGGAATGAGCATGAGATGGAAATGGGAACAAATGCTCTCCAAAGGCCCCATCTGCCTTTGCCCCACTTGGGTAAGAACAGGTGAAATTTGGCCAGTTCTGATGGTTTTCACTCATTGCAGCAATGGTGGTGAGCAGGACACCCAGAACCCAGACACCAATAAAATCTGGAGGTCAGGTATGAGTTCCATGCAGATCTTCTTGCATTGTTGTGTGTTCTACAAAACTAATGCAAAGACAGCAAATCCGAGTTATTACTCAATGATTCTGAAAATGTCCCAACTGGCCAAGGAAATAATCAGTTGAGGAGAAAACACCAGGTAAAATATTATAGATTAACAGCTTGTGATTGTCCCTCAGTGATTATAAAATTTATCCCTTTCTGGAAGTTTATTTGACTGTTATAAAATATCTAGGTCGTTTACTAAAATTATAGAATAACTAAAGTGACAAGAGGAAATTCATGCAGTGCATAAATGTGATGCATTTCTATCATACAACTAATTTGAGCTATGGTTTATGGCTAAAATATAAAATATTTATCATTACTTTCAAGTAATTTAAACAAGAACTACCTACATGTAGATCCGACTTGGAAAAAATAAATATTGCCACTAGTAATCACTGAATCTGAGTTCATTATTAATGGGCTTTAAGATCTGTTTTTTATAGAGTGAAACAGAAGGCACTTACTGCTCATTCACTACAAAAATACAGTTGTCCTGTGATGGCTGTCCTGTCACTGGATGTTTGCAGGTTACTTTTCGTTCATTATGACTGTGAAAGAGAGAGAAAGAAAAGTATTAGGCAAGAAGTTTTGATTTTCCAGCTCAATTATGTAAATCCTGTACATCAAATGTATCAGTTCAGTGAAAACAATTAACACTATTTCATCACAGCATATAACAACATAAGTGTACACATTCACAAATGCACATATATATGTATATATACAAAGAAAAAGGATGAGAACTAGTACTGAAGAATCTTCATTAATACTCTGAAAAGAGATGGATAACATTGGCACTGGGTTGGTAACCATTTTGAATTTTAAGAACAGTAAAAATTATTTTTGTTCATAGATAATTCACTTCATCTATGACTTTATGTATTCATAAACAGGTTTTCAGCTGGACAGGGATAAGTTGAACATGAGACATAAATAATTGCTCTGTAAGGATAAAACACTACTGAAAAAGCAATTGTCTTTGTCCTCAGGACATGAAGATACTAGTTTAAAATTTCCAACATTACAGATAAATACTCAGTGACTGGAATAAGAGTGAGAGGTTGCAATCATAGTTCTACTTTTGCAGGTGACTTTTTAATTCAGGGTGCTGCTCAGAAATGCTTTCCAGGGGCTGAGCTTCACCCCCAGAAGCACAAAAATGCTCCCTTTGCATCATCTCATCCCTCTGAACTGCAGATCCTGATAGATTGCAGCAGCTCCCACAGGTCTGAAGAAATTGCCCAAAGTCCACAGCAGCTATCAGCTGCTGCCACACAGGAAAGAAATGTCTGGACTTGAGTCTGGCAGCCTCTGAAGAGAAGGAAGAGAAAGGGAGGGCTGGTTCTGGGCTTCCCAGATGAGGAAAGACAAGGAGCTGCTGGAGAAGGTTCAGTGCAGGGCTGTGGAGATGAGGAGGGGACTGGAGCATCTCCCCTGGGAGGAAAGGCTGAGGAAGCTGGGGCTGTTTAGCCTGGAGAAAAGATGGTTGAGAGGGGATCTTATCAGTGCACCCACATATCTGAAAGGTGGGGGCCAAGGGCACGGGGCCAGGCTCCCTTCAGTGGTGCCCAGGGCCGGGGCAAGGGGCACAAAGTGAAACACAGCCAGTTCCACTCAATATGAGGGAACAGGTCTGTGAGAGTGACTGAGCACTGCAACTGCCCAGAGAGCCTGTGGAACCTCCTCTGGAGAGATTCAAAACCTGCCTGGCCACCACCCTGTGACATCTGCTCTAGGTGAGCCTGCTTTAGCAGAGGGGTTGGACTAGATGATCTCCAGAGGCACTTCATCCTCAACACCACCTTCTTTTACTGCCTATTCATTTAACCATCTGAACTTTCTAAACTATGAAGCCCAGCTCATCTCACACATCACACTTTCCATCCTTCCTGCTTCATAAAAAGAACCTGAATTTAACAAGACTGTCTTAATATTCTCCACTTTTAAAATAAAACTCTTTGGATCATAACAATTTGCAATTATAGAGCATTATTGATTAAAAGTTGCCTCTGAACAAAAGCCTAATAAAAATTCACACTACTTTCATGGTGAATGAATGGATAAGCCTTCACAAACCTAGAGTGCAAGATTAGAAAGCCGAATGCTTTGCACTTCCTCTGCTGGGATTTTAGAAACCTACTAATGCCTAAATGGAGAGACTATGTTACAGAGCTTAGCTGATGAGCTGGCAATTGCCAGTACTTTATCTTCCTACTAAATTCAGCAGATTTCTAAGTTTAGCCCCTGAAGAAGCTGTTGTTGCAGAAATGTATCAATTACAATGAGGAGACAGGAAAGAGACACTCTGAGGACAGTCTGTGCCATTCCTAATTGCCCTGATCATACAATGCCTCTCAAGGAAAGTGTCCCAGATTAAAGAGAATTCGGATTCAAAACATTCCTGAGGGAGCATCCAGGTTTCTTTGGTTGGGCGTTTTTTTTTCTTTTGTGAGTCCTCTTTTTCTTCCCTTCCAAAACCTTTTTTTTTTCCCCTCTGACATTTCAGAAACTCTCACAACAAAGTGAAAAAAACCCACAAAAAAATCCCCAAACCAAACTATGGAGATGAGTTGGCCAAAATACTTTTCCAAAATGTTGCCTTCTTGTTCTCACTAAACCTTGACAGGTGACTGTCAGCTGTCATCCATAAACGTGGAAATAAGTGGATCAGGACTTCTGCTCAGTGACCAGAAATACTCAGGTCCACCTGAGAGGAGGCAGATCCTGTGTTTTGGGTGAGAGCACCTCACTGATGATACAGCAGGAGGCCCCACTTACGGACTGCAGTGGGGAAGCCACACGAAACCAGGAGGGAAAGAAGGGAGGGGGTGGAAAAGTGAGAGAGGAGAGCAGAGGAAGTAACATTCAAAAATAGTTTGCTTCAGGTTTGAGTCACCTCTCAAGTTAGCATCCCAAAAACACCAAAAAACCCTTGAACAAAACAGTTTTCCTCACTAGCCACACAGATGTTGAGATGTAAAGGAGGTAGCTGAGATTACATAAAAAAGGCAGAAAACATATCACAGACATGAACCGTGCTCCTGTGGATTGTACAGTGCTTATTACCTTCTAGACCTGTAGAGCCACTTCCTTCTAAAAGGGCAAAGGCAAAGGGAAAACAAGCTTTTTTTTCCCTTCAGCTCAGAAACAAATAAAATCTCATGGGTGAACACTGGAAATTCAGCTTGTGCAACTAAGTGCAATGACTGTAAATATGTCTACCTGGATGAATAGGTTTTAAATACTTCCATTTGAAAACTTTTTCATTACTCATCTCATTCTGGCATTTTTGGCAGTAATTTAGCTGGTATTTTGACAAGGCACCTCAAAATACTTGTGCAAGGTGTAGTGAAGCTTGATAATTATTGTCATAACCCTCCCACATAACAGTAGGTTAAGGCATTTGTTTTAAACTCCACTTTGCAGAGCAGAGAGTTTTATTCAAACCAAGCTACAGTTTGAGATTCACAGTCTTCAACATCCAATTTAGACAGTTGTTCAGTTACCCATAAATGTCTGGGTACACACACACACTTAGAATTTCATTTATTATACTATGATAATCTATACATCATCAACAAATCTCAGGGGAAATAAAGCAAAAAACTGGGTTTTTTTACTGACAACTCTAATTTCAACTTTATACCAAGTCCAATGTGTAATTCAGAGTTCAACTCTGCATATTTATGCATCTGTACTTTTATATGTGGTAAGACAGTGATTCACTTTGACACAGCCAGCTAGAAGCCAGCATGTTACTTTTTACTTATGCAGAGATACAGCCTCTTCCTTCTCCTTCCAGCTTTGCCCATGTTTTGAGAACACAGGGTAACTACACACAAAGTCTTCTGCACTTATCCTGAAGGCCATAACTGACCCTTACTATTTTAAGATCCATACTAATGGCATGCTAAACACTAGAGACAAAGACAGGAAAAAATTCCCTGTTTATTTCTTTACTATTCATGATCATGTTCTCCAGACTTGGTATGTGGCACAAACTATTCCTCATTAATAGCTGCTACTGGAATGTACTGGGCTCCAGAAATCTACACCAAGATGACATGAGAGAAGCATTTCAATACAAAATAAAGCATAGGTCTTGCATGTATCAAAATAATATTCTGTGCTTGGTAACAGCAGTGGTTTTATACCTGCCATAAAAGAATCAAAGGCAAACTAAACCAAACCAACAATAAATATGAAAATACACAACCCTAACCACACCAAAAGAGCCTCACATGGGTGGAAGATCCATTTTTAGATATCTCAGTGCAAGACAACTGATACCAACCTAACAGCACCAACTTAACTTGACCCCTTTTCTCCAGAATTTTCAAACTCCTCCAGTCCAATCCTTTCCTCTGAAAACTGCAAGCTTTGGCATAATTTATAGGGTAGCTTAGTTCTGGCACATGGATGAGCCCTCAGAGCAAAAGGATTTATCCTGTTCAGGTTAGAAATGACAGCAACCTTGAATCTGACTCATGCTATTTGCCTTCTTATCTATTCTCTTTCTCCTTTCCATCCTTTGAGACTTTTAATCTCTTTAGAAGGCAGGATTATTTTACTTATTTTCTAGACATGTTCAAAAAAACCTTGTTGTGTAGTTTTCATCTATTCACAAAATGTACAGTCAACACCAATCTTATTTTTTTTTGGTTTAATGTGATCCAAGGACTACTGAAAAAAAAAAAAGCCCTCAAATATATAATTCAGAGATACTATTCTATTTGTAAGCAGCAACTAAGCACATCATTCCAGGTGCAAAGCTTGCCAACAGAAGTCCTACCCAAGCAGGTTTCTTTGTTTTCATTCTATCTTGTGTTTTCAGGACTGCTGACCCAAAATGCTGTGTTACCAATGTTTTGTTCTAACACACATTACAAAAGTCAGCCAAATCGAAATTCAGATCAGTTCTGCCATTCTGAAATTGCTATCATCTTTGTCAGTATACTGCATAGGAAATTAACTCAGATAACTGCAGTTGGAGTCAAAAGGGAGGATATGTAATTCAGTTGTACAGGATGATGCACACAGTTAAAATGAAGGGTTTGACCCTTCTTCCTCTGGAACAGAGGAACAGAACAGAGTAGTTCACTCAAAAGTGGCAGCAAAGATCAAAGTACCAGGGTGGAAACAGTTGGTTTGGGGTCTCCATTGAATGATTTGGTTGAGCTCCCTGTCCCCTTAAAAAAAAAAGAGCTGGGCCAGAACTCCTAAAGACACATCTGGTTTTCTCCCACTCAAATTAAAGCTAGATGCCACTTCAAAGCTTCTCTCATGCCCTTTCTTTGTAGCCTTTATTTATGGGTTCCTCAGTGTTAAGGCCTTCTCATTTGCTTATTGTCAATGTGGCCATCAAAGCAAAAGCTGAATACAAACAAAATCATAAACCAGGACACAACTTTTAAGAGGCCTCCAGATCTTTAATTTAGAAACGCTGTTCCTTTTGACAAATGAGCACTGAAGAACACATTTCAGAAGAATGCTACACCACGTATCTGCTTCCTAACATTTATTCTGTGTCTTAAGATTTACAGACTGGCAATTTAATCTCTATTATGGATACCCACAATCTCTATATATCACAAATATACTCAGATATTTCTTATGAGAAGTAGTTTTATGCATTTGTCATGACAAAATACTTTAAAGATGACAAATAAGGTAAGAAGCCCAAGATTACCAGAGCAATAAAGTCACTCTCTCTGCATTAATGCTTAATTTTTGCACTGACATATAAAGGTAAAGTTCAATTGGAAACAAACCTAAGACAAACATAAGTCTAGGCCAGTTTTGTTTGATTCCTTGAATCCCTTCACTCCCCACCTGGGCGGGGGGGTGGGGGATGAATCAAATCAGCCATTTCTACCTTGTGTGCTTGCTTTGTGCTTCTTATGCTTTGTAGCATAAGAATGTCTCATTTCTAACAGCAATAAATGCAGTTACAGTTACCTAACGAAGAGCTGTCTGAACCTGGAAAAAATTTAAGTAAATGCAGTCCCTACACAACTGCAAGTAAGGATGTGGTCTGTGGCTATACTGACACTTCTATTTTACTAAATCTGTAAATGCCACATCTTACAGCAAATAGCAAATGCAAGCACTTTTTTGCCAGTGCTATCATACCCTAGAATTACGAGCCTTTTTTCAATTAAGGTTTCTAAACAACAAGTTTGGAAACAGGGCTGCATGGCTCCACAGGGAAACATCTGAGTATGGTAACTTAACATCAGGGAGCCCCAGCAAAAGGGGAGGGGGAAAAAGACAGCCAGTTCCAAAGTGCTGACAGACCTGTAACACATCCCATACGCCGCCAAGAACAAAGTGTTTCTGACCCTTTGTGTGTGCACACGCCTGGGAAGGTGCAGACAAAATTCTACTCATTTTCTTGGCAGACAATGTAACACCTAAACTGTAGTTACTGCTGCCACCACTTCTCTAGGCTGCTCTGAGTTTATTTTTTTCAGGCAATCTGCCAGTTCTGTAGACTTTCCTTTTAAGTCCTCCTCAGTTACAGTTATAGAAGCTTTGGCATCTTTGCTGCTGCTGTAGTGAAAAGCATCTGGACATTTCTGTACAACTGACCGTACTCTGGCTTTTCATTTATTTTTATTTTCCAAAAGATTAAGCACTGCTGCCCCAAAATTATAAACTTTCCTCTAAATGGGACTATTCTAAACCAACATTCACATTCCAGTGAAAATATTCACTTGAAAAAAGTCTTTTCTCACTTGAGCAGATATGATTAACATGCCCTCATGACATATTTCCAACATAAAACTAAGTTCACGTAAGCAAGAGCAAACATTGAAAAAAGACCTCTTTCAAAATGCGAGGATGAAATACTTGCTAAAATAGCATGCACTCTATTACAGATTGAGAAAGTTTTAGGAAAGGACTCCTCTTTCTAATCAAACCATTGTTAGAAAAAGTTACTGTTTCCAGGGTTCCCTGAACTTTGTGAGAGGTGTCTGTCATTCTCTAGGTAACATACGGGAATTTGTAAAATACTGAGACTCAGTATGGGCCACAAAGCCATTGTGGTAATTTGTGAGATGGACTTGCCATGTGTCATCACTTTATGCAACATTTCACTACATTTTAAGCCCTGGGCACAGGGTCTAATACAGTACTTTAATAGTAGCACTGCAGATGAAGAATATTTTAAGTTCTCTAAGTATTTCTCTGTAGTAGAAATGACTAACACACTGTTTGCTACCTGAGGTAAGTTTAGGAGAATAGTGAAGTGGGTGTTAGAAGGCAAGAACTGTCTTTAGGCCTCAGACTTGAAATCCAAGGATTCTTCAACGGTTAACTACCTAGAGATTTTCCAAGAACTAGAGTAACATGACAACTCTGAAGTGAAACCCCACAATGAGGTTTCTAAAGAGAAACAGGAGCAGCATCATTCAACAGGTGGTTTGCGGACCAGAAGCACCACTGGATTCTCCAATCTAGCTGCTGCTGCCTCTTCCTGTAGGTCAGACCACTGATTATCATCTCTGAGAGGTCATGGAGAGTTGCCTGAGGATTGGAAGGAAGCAAATGTCACCCTCCTCTACTCAGCCCTGCTGAGGCCACAGCTGGAGCGCCGTGTCCAGTTCTGGTCTGCTTGGGACAAAAGAGACATGGAGCTCCTGGAGTGGATCCATTGAGGGCTTCAGAGATGGTGGGGGGCCTGGAGCATCTCTCCTAGGAGGAAAGGCTGAGGGAGCTGGGGCTGTTCAGCCCTGAGAAGGGGCCTCATCCCTGTCTGTCCCTGTCTTCAGGGAGGGCTCAGAGCATGGACTCTGAGGCCCAGCAATGGTGGGACAAGAGGAACGGGCAGGAACTGGTGCCCAGGTTCCACCTGATCATGAGGAATAACTTCCTCCCTGGGCCTGTGTAGACCAAGCACTGAACAGATTGCCCAGAGAGGACATCTCCCTCTCTGGAGACATTCCAGCACTGTCTGGACACAATCCTGCGCCATGTGTCCTGGGATGACCCTGCCTGAGCAGGGAGGTGGGACCAGATGACCACTGTGGGCCCTTCCAACCTGACCCAGGCTGGCATTCTGTCAAGTCTGACAGCAGAGGTCTGACCAGCTGATGTTTTTCAAAATCCTGTTTCCCTGGTGCAGGAGGGACACTGCAGCCTCTCCTGAAGTGGTAGAAAGAGTAAAACTAGTAAAAGCTAACTTGTAGAGAGGGCAACCAAACACCATATTCAAGTAAAAAGAAAAAAACAAACCAATACAAAACCATCTAACCAATACAAAAAAATCCCCAAACAAACAAACAAACAAACAAACTTCCCCCCTAAACGAAGAAACCATGTTCCAAAGAAAGAAAAAGCTGTCTCTGCTGCTGGAGTTAGACCACTCAGATGAGCACACTAATGAATTGGGACATTTCATTAACTTAGGTTAATTAGAAACTACTAATTGGTATTTTTTTACACATACAATATTCGAGATTTTGAGAACAAGAAATAAACCTGACTTTGCAAGGGACAAATGAACATTTTTTTGCATGAGCACAACTGTACAACACTACCAGAAGAAATTCATCACACCAAGTAAATTAGAGCTAATTCAGTTGTCTTAGCCACCCCCTCTACAACCACAAGCATCAAATTCAGTAAAAACTTTTAGCAAATGCTTTTATAGCTACATACCAACTTTTACTGTTTTGAAAGCTCGCTAGACAGAAAATTATCTCCACCACACACCACTAAGCTCAGTTATGCAAGCCGTGGCCTTCCTGATTTATTAGAAGCCTAAGTGAGATGTGCTCCTGAGCACGTGTTAGAAACAGAAGTAGGAATTCAAAAGGCAGTTCTGATTTATGCTTCCATTTCACTGTATGAAAATTAGAGATATTTTACAGGAGAAAGCAACTTTAATAGCAATTTCTCTTGGCAATTTTAACATGTTTTTCAGTAATTATATTTTGAAAAAAATGCTAACGATACTTATAAGAAAAGTGAATGCAGACAATTTAAGCAGTTTAATACCTAGTGATGTGGAAACAGTTGTACATTTGTTCAGCAAACTCCTCCTAAAGAACTGCAAAAAAATAAAGCTCCTGAATTTATTGAGTTACAAATCCAACAGATACATAAAAATAGAAAAACATGTATAGTTTCAGTGAATTACTACCTCAAATTTAACTGGAGAATTTCAACAGACATTTGGTAAAACCACAGTGTTGCTTTGCAAATCTCTCTAAGCACATTGGGCTCAAAAACCCAATATTCACTAACAGAAGTAGTTAAATACCTTATTTATCTTAAGTCTTCTACCTTCACTGACATTTTTATCTTTCTCTTATCTGGTAGTGTAGTATTTATAATTTTTCAGGTTTGTTTGCTTTTTGGTTTTATAGGGTTTTTTTCTATGAATGGTGGGTTGCTTTGGTTTTTTTGCACTTGGTGTTTTCTTAAGATTGTGTAAATCACAACAATCCTTTAATCATCTTAGCCAAGGTTACACAGAAGTGCAACAACATGGCACTGTCTCCAGACATCTACACAACTTCCATTTCTCGATCTCTTCAGGTACCTGGGACTTGGCACAGTCACCACACAATCACACCTCTGGTAAACAGCCATTTTTATTAAATAAAAACACATTTCTACTAGTAAACTTCAGCAGAAGTTTTAAAAGAAAATCATGTTTATCAATCAGTTGTATCAGAATACATCAGGTCATAACTAGACATTTCATAAGTCTGCTGAGAGAGAAAAATGGTCTGGCAAACTTCTGCTAAGTCACTGTCATCTGGAAAATTATTAGAAATCTTTCTTTTAACAATCTGACAGAAGGGAGTAGCTGAAATGTTGGTGCACCCACTTATCTACCAGTTGTAACTGTGGTACCTATTCAGACACATCCTGTATTTCAAGCTGTCTCTCCCAATAGATCCTATTTTGTAAGAAATAAGCACCGAGACTAAAATTTATAAAAAATAATTACTTTATAAATGAACAGCCATCACTAAGGCTTTAATCACTGGCCTTCTTAAAGTCATTGTGAGGATTTAATTGAATACTCTTGGTGGTCCACTGATAGAGCATATGCAAATATGTGCAGCAGACCCAAGAGGATAATTAGTTGTAGCTTACACCATGTGTGGGCCTGCATTCATCTCAGACAAAAGAGTACAAACTCTATTAAAAATATTCATTGCCTGTGACGTAAAGTTCAAGCACAGAGACACACAGGGTACAAACTGTGGCACTGAACTGGAACACTGAACGTGTCACTCGTCATCTCCAAGGTCCAAGGGCGCAGCTGAGCCTTGCTCAGCTCTCCTTTCTTCCAGTTCATTTGGGTGCAGCTTCAGGAGCTGATCATTTCAGAAAAATAATATTATTATTGCCTTAGAAGAATAGCAGGAAGTTGTTCTACAAGTCTCCAAAAAGATTAAAACATCAGCAACATATTAAATTGGTTTGGTATTTGTTTGACATCACAAGTAGATCAGAAATTATCTCAGGAATTATCAGAAATTATTTCCTCTGAACTCTCACATCCTTTAAAACAGACCCTACACTGTTTTCTTGAAACATCCACACCTAATGTTCATTTGCTTCTGAATCAGACTAACAATCCTGGTGGAGATATCATGTATTTTATTTCATAGCTGTGGACATCAATCAGGCTTGTGGGGAAACTTCGAGAAGTGATCTAACTGCAGAGAGGCCACATATCCCCTCTTTTCTTCCATTCTAAATTCACCATTGCCTATTATTCATCTTGTTAACTTCAAGTATTTATAAAAAGTAGGCAGGCCTCAATGCTTCAGCAAATACTGCTTTTCAGGAAAAGCATCCTTTCACTATCCACAGAAAAATACCAAAGAATATCATACACTTTGACACGGTGCTCTCACAACTTCATCTTAAAACATCAACACAAGTCCTTATCAGGAAGAGAATGTCAGCCCAGATGGATCCACCTGATCTACAGTGATGGCTCACTGCTGCTGAGTGAGTTTAGCTCTGATTGTCAGAGTTAAGTGAGTGTCTGCATTAATTGTTGGTGCTAATGCTTGTCAGCAATTAGCAAAACCAGCCCTTTGCAGCCCTGAATTCCATGCTGCTTAATGCTATTAATCTACAGCATCAACTCCTTGCTTTGATGCATATGATCAAAGCGCAATGGAAACCCAGAGTTTTATGCAACAAGAAAAGGGCTGAGAAATGTGACACAGAAACAGGCAGAGCCAAATTACACCTGAAACTGGAGACTGGTGGGTGCCCTCCCTCTGCTCCCAGGCCCAAAATGGAACACTGGGAGCATTTATCCAATAGCATCCAGTGCTGCATCCAAAGCAGCACAGCCTGCAGGTTGAGGGAGGTGATTCTGCCCCTCTACTCTGCTTTGCCACCAAGCTGGTCAGAGGGATGGAGCATCTCTCCCATGAGAAAAGGCTGGGAGAATTGGGATTGTTCAGCCTGGAAAAGGGAAGGCATTGGGTGACCCAACTGAGGCCTGCCAGTGCCTGAAGGGAACTACAAGTGAGATGGAGACAGACATTTCCAAGGGCCTGAACTGACAGGCCAAGGGGGAATGGCCTCAAACTGACAGAGAGTGGGTTTAGACTGGATATTGGAAAGAAATTCTTCCTTGTGAGGGTGATGAGGCTCTGGCACAGGTTACTCAGAGAAGCTGTGGGCTGCCTCATCTCATCCAAGGCCAGATTTGATGGAGCTCTGAGTAACGTGGTCTACTGGAAGGTGTCTCTGCCCATGGCATGGGGCTGGAATTGGATGCTCTTTAAGGACCTCTGAACCCAAACCATTCTGTGGTTTTATGGTTCTACAATCTAGATGCACTGGTCTTAAAGAAAATGTCCAGGCTCAGGCAGCAAGTCAGATTCACACCAACAAATGCAAAAAATCCCAAATAACAAACCCTCTTTCAAATACAGTGTTAGTTTGATTTCTCTTGGACTGCTATTATATGCATTATCAGAACTGGCAGGATCCTCTTTCTGATAGTTCAGAATACACAGAAAAGAAGTTAGTTACATTATAGCAGTGTTAATCAAATGGTGCTAATACTTAAGATTCCTAGCTGTGCAGAATTCCTTCACATCACTCAAACATCTTCCTTCAAAATTGTCTCAAAAATGCCAACTTCATTAAAAAAAAAACCCCATACTAAAGAAAAGCAGTTAAAAGGCTGCTCCCGTATACAAAATATCCACAATAAAGGTTATTTTGATAAAATTAATTGATATTTAGAACCAGTCTACCTAGCAAATATCAAAAGAAGCAAGTCAACCTGAATACACTAAAAGATTAAATCCTATTTCCTTAAGTAGTGTTTTATTTTTTCCCATCTCAATGCCAAGTTTCTTATAAAATAAATGAAAACCACAATTTAGACAGATGGTTGAAGAGGCAGCAACACCAATACTCCCTATCAGGTAAGGAGGCAGAGCAGATGAAGAGTAACACTTTCTCTCTAATTAAAGTAATTTGGCCTTTTTAAATGAAGAAAAAGAATCTGTATAATGGGTAAACACAAATTAATTATTTTTAAGTGTTATCATTAATATACTACACTAAAATAACCCCTAGATTTGCTTTTTAGAATGTGCTTCATATATATGATCAGGTATTTTAAAAGGTGACTTGGCCAAAATAAGTACCACAAGAAAAATAGCATTTAGGTAGCAGGATATATCATCATTCAATTTACCAGACGAAATTTTAGAACCCCATCTGATCAAGAGTTTACGTCTGCCACCCACAGCTTATATGCAGACTGCCAATCACTTTGATGCCTGTTGGTCTCATATAATCAAACCCTTGGCTCTAGAAGTTCAGAAATTTCCATTTGACAAAAGTATTTCTTGGCTCTCTCCCCTTGTATTTTCACATCTCCAATTTCAACACCTATACAGATTGATCTGCATTATCCTTTTACTTCGTAAGAGCAGAGGAACAACTACAGTTTATTTACAAAGTGAACTGTCAGCACATTTGACAGCTCTGCAGGAAAAATACCTAGCAAAAACCCCATTATAATTCAGCAGTCCCCTGGTTTTACATTCTGACTCTCACAACTGTATCCTTATCTCACAAAGCAACGGAGATAACAATTAATATTTATTAAAGACTTTGGCTGACCCAGCAATACATGCTGCTTCAGCAAAGGGCACACCAGGTTGTTCCTTCCAAGGTTAAACTGCAGTAGCAGAGAAAACTACAGGACAACACCTTTTGAACAGACCTGATGCCTCTAATGACCTTGCCAGCCTTTTCTTCCACTAAACTCATACCTCAGTCAGAGCCAGACTCTGGGAGCTGTTTTTCTTTCTCAGGTGATTTTTTCAAGCTCAGAGAACAGTAAAGTGACATGGAACTGGCTTTTCTGGCAACAGCTGACTATTGTGTAAGAACATCTTCAGCCTCAAGCAGGCAAAAGTGATGTTTTTAATGTGAGAGCAGTTCATCTGTACCTGACATTTCTAAGGGTGTAACTATATGGCAATGAAAAATACATTGGTGAAGACTCAGTTCATTGAGAAACACCTTATGTGAAGTGAAAATCAGTTTATTTCATTTGTCTCAGAGCAAGGGGTCAGGGACAGAAGAACGCTGGGATGGCAAATATCACACTCAATGTCCTTCATTTAAATGTGATTTTAAAATAGCAAACAAAACTCCAGAGAAAACCACTCTATGTACTGGGTGGGAACATTATTTTTTATCAACTTCTTTAGGAACTTGTTTAAGTTTTTCTTATGTTGAATCTGGCTTTGGAAACACTTTTAAAGAACTAGTAAAATTGTATCCAAAGAAGTCAAATTAACTGCTGTTTACCATATGGAGTATTACTCAATTCTCCTCTTACCAGTAGAAAACATGAACATAAGGAAGAGATTTGCAAGGCAAGGAATATTCATATGAAACCCAGAAGTGAAAATGCCATCCCTCATTTTTTTTCTTTCATTCTGGATTACACATTGTATCAGGAAAGCAGATTTTAGGCTACATTTCAAGACTGTAAAACAAAGGATTTGTAAAGAAATATGTTTTTACAGTATCTCTCACCTTAAAGACTCTTTGCAGAATCAGCAACTTTAGAGATGTTCCAGGTCTATAAAGTAACTATGCTACACAGAATTTTTACAGATTTCCAGCTACTCAATACAGTTCTACTTATAATGTATCTTCTGACATCCAATTCTTTCTGAATGGTTTTCTTCTGGTGTGTCAAATCTCCTTGCATTCTTTACGGGGATCCAGCCTTTATATGGGTGTACTCTCTTACCTAACCCTAAAGCATGGCAAGTTTTGAGCTGTATTTATGGCCAGTAGATTTGGATATTCCAAAAAATACTTTAGAATTGGCACAACAAGGAAAAAAAAACAGCACTCTGGTCATTCCTGGCTGAAAATACCAGTACTTATTTGTTTCTTTGCTTTAAACCTGGATTCCTGGTGCCCACTGAAGTTCCAGGCACCACAAAGCTCATGGAACAGGAATCACAGACTGTGTTTAACTCCTTTCCAACCTGTTTTTGTGCATTCTGCTCTGATGAAGGCACCAATGAAATCTCTAGAACAGGCTATTGGCTAGAGCTGTATGGACAACAATGTTACTCTTTAATGGTGGACATCACAATAAAACAGTCACTTCAGGACAGAGCCTTTGAAGGTATTTTTGAATATTATTCTCCTCCTATGCCATTTGGATCTCCAAAAACAATGAGTTTTAACAGCAGAAGGCTGGGAGAGGAAAAAAAAAAAAACATCAGTTCACCAGCAATTTCTCATTCCACATGAAGAATGGGGACTAAAGTCAGTTTTGAATGTTGAAAACAAACTGTCACTTGAATAACTTCTCCATGGAGTAGGAATTTAGGGAGTCTGACCCTACTGTTGCCTTGGGCTGGGAGGTTTCCCCATGCTTGCTGACTATATGGTTTGCTAACACTCAACACTCCTGATCCATGACTGCCTCAGGCAGGGATTCTGAGGATGCTCTGCCAATGACAAGTCAGCAAAAAACATTTGCCATGGTCTCCTCCCTCCTCATGCCCTTTTCCTGGAGATAATTAAGGCAAACCACCCAAACCAAACAATTCAGCCTATTTCACGCATTTTAAAGGAACAGAAAACGCACAAGCCAAAATACATATTGGTCGAACAACTTCAGATAAAATTTATTTTCACTTTTGCTTGGAGAGCTCCAACCCTGAAATGACTGGAATTGCCCCATAACTGAAGTTTTTAACGATTTAATGCCAAGCTGAAAGCTTGATTTCACAGTATGTATGTCGTAAAAGCAAACATGGTCTTCATAAAATAAGCGTTTTTCATGTTTTGCAAAAAAGAACATTCTAGAAAATGACTGAATGAGGCAAATAAAATGCTAAGTTCAAGCAATAAATTCATCAGCTTTTCATACCCAAAAGCAAGTACGAACAAGCAACAGTGCCTTGACATGAATGTTGTTCCTATTTTTCCTCATTAGGCAGAAGGTATTTTGAGGTAAAGAATTTGTTCTGTGATCACGACTCTAAACTACTTCACTGCTCAGGTGAAATCAGAAACTTGTCCCTTCATCTCTCCACCTCCCAGAAGAAACACCACACTTCAAGCTTTTGAAATTTTTTCTCTGCATGACAGCTTCCACTTGTTTATTGCAAAAAATTTGCTCCTATGTCTAGGTAAGGGAAACTGCAGATCCCACTGATTGTTCCCACCCGGTGTTCCAGTAGGGATCATATTATTTAGATAAAATAGGAATTTCAATACCAGAAGAACCACACGTAACCCCCTTTCATCAGTAAAATAGGCAGACTGATACACCTGGCTCAGTTTAGAAGCAAAGCCAGAACTTTCAATGCTGGAGCTCAGTGACACACAGCTCTAAATACATCAATATATTCCTCTTCTAGCTTGTCTTAGGTAGCCACACACTGAAATGAAGATATACTTCAAGGTTTAAAGAAAACTTGCTCATATTTAAACTGTATCCTTTTCTCCTTTAAAAAAGGAAAAAAAACCCCAAAACCCCAAATCCTGCAAGAAAATGGGAAACTTATGAGCTGGAATGTGACTCCTATGGGTTGGAAAAAGTAACTGGAAAATTCCAGCTATCACCACACTGACTATGGCTCCATTCATTTAACCAACAAACCCAGAAAGTTTAATATTAGCAACCATGATCAAGCTAACATATGCAGTAAGCATTTCTAGACCTATGCTTAAGAAAGGCCCCTCATTCCATTCCCTTTTCTTTTCTGGAAAGAATTTAAGCACACTATTATGTGCTTAACTGATTAACTTGAAAGTATAGCTGCATGGGTTTTTTTGCTAAAGAAAAGCAGCAAATTAGAAGTTTATGCACAATCCTAAATTCCTGTCAACAGAACAGCACAACGAGCTATTTGTGTCGTTCAAGCTACACAATTCCAAACCTAAAATGCTACCAGCACTTAATTTTTGTGCATAGCCTCTGTATTTATTTCCATCTAATGGCACATTCAATATATCAAAAAGCACAGTGCACTTGAAACATCTTTGAAGACAGTTTGATATAACTGCCTATAAAAACCTATTATGGGTAAGCCCAAATCACACTAAAAAAAAATCCAACAAAACAAACCAGTGATAAAACTGTCATTAAAATTTAACTTATCAAGCTTCAAGAAAAAAAATAAAAAGGCACCGAGTAGGTAAGATAAACATCTCACTGAAGTGAAACATTAAAATTTATCTAAATTCAACATCAGAATTTATTTGGGAACTATAATGACACAGAAAATAGTTCTATTCACAACAACAGAATTTAAAAAGCATTTCCCACAGCTCATTGTTTTTAGTTCTGGGTTGGGAGCCAAACCACCTACACGAAGAGTCAGAGCTACAAAGGAACATCAATGCTAACAGTCATCTTCCAAATCACGTAAATCATAAACATTACATCAATTCTGCATCTGCAATGTATCAGCACCACACTACTGTACCACAGGAATTGCCAGGTGATGCATTAATGAAATTACCCTTAGCACAGGTCTCTGGAAGCTGATGTATTACAGTCACATAGCCACCCACAGCTCTGATTCAGAGCATCCAAATTCAGTCTGGAATTATTTCCTGATGAAAATCAATACCTAACTTTCACCAAGATGAGCTGCACTGTTCCCCAGAACCTTCAAACAGATGAGTAAGACATTTTTGCATGTATTCATCCATCAAGACTTGTCATCCTTAAAGGAACACCAAGAGAAACCAAAACCAAAGTGACACAGCAAAACCCTGGGCTTCCCTTGCTAAATACCTCTCTGTAGATAAGTGTGCTGTAATTTCCTAGCTATAAAAGATAAAAACCTTTTCAAAATTGGAATCTGACAAGATTTCCAAATGTCAAAGGACTGCAGCACTTTTACAATTAGACTTTTAACTGCCAGGGAGGAGAAAAGACGACACGTATTTTATATTTCTCCTATGATGAGAAAACAGTTACCATGAAGTGGAAACTTTAGTGTTTTTCAGTTATTTAAATCCTAAGCTACAACCAGATACTGCTTTGTGGGTTAGTTGGTGGTTTTTTCTGAAATAATTTTTATGGCAACAGATTTTGCAGCTCAATATATAACATCCCTACAGAAATAAACACCCAGCTTTGCAGGTGATGTACAGACAGATATATACACTGACTGGAAATGCACCTGGTTTTCCATTTTGTGCCCTCCACAAGCATTTGCAAACCTCAAAATTACATCTGAAACCTGGCAACCAGTAACACTGCCATATGAGCTGTGTGTTAAAATCAGGTACCTTACAAGTGTCTATTTGGGAAGCACTTCCCATTCAGCACTGCAAGCTAATTAAAAAAAAGCTCAAATTCCTGCTACATTCAATCTCTATGACATGATTTAGCAGACAAGCATGTCTAAATAAAAATCTTGGAAGTTAGACACAGTTACAGTAAATAATAAACACAACTTCTACCTACAATTAGGTTTCTACTTAAAATCTTCACCTGAATGCTAAAGAAGTTGTATTCTGCTTTGCATATATTGTGAGTTATTGAATGCTGGATTAAAAAAATCTAAAAAAAAGCACATTTTTTTCCAAAGTGGGGGGAAATGCTTTATGTCTTAGGAAAAACAGTCATTAAAATGTATAAGAATTACTCACCAGTCTCCAGAGACACCAATTCTTTACCACAAGCTCGACACACAAACAAGAAAACACATGTAAGGATGTGAGGGACGATCCTTTTCTCTTGGAAGCTGTTTCCCAGTGAGGACTGCACAACCCTGACCCAGAGGAAAAGCAACTTAGCTGTCAGGATTGCTAGACTCTGAGAAAGCTGATACCAGAGTGATGTCACTTATTCCTGAAATGTTACTGCAGCTCCAAACTATTGACTCTCTCCTAGCAATAAATCTCATCCTCCAGATGATGGAAAACAAAACGTTTAACAACAGGATTCAGTTTCAACAGGAGATAACAGTACAGATTTTAATAGCATATCTTGAGCTTAAACAAACTATTACAGTCAGAAAAAGTGGAGAAAAAAACCCAAAAAACCAAAAACAACACCCCAAAACCACAAAATGCAAAAAAGGCCCCAGATGTTATCTAAATATGCTCCTCTAATTATCTCTAACCTGCAAAGATTTTCTTTCTGGCAGCAATAGTCAGAAAACACTCCGTGAGATGAAGAGCAAAGACTGGCACCACAGCACTGGGCATCTGTCTACAAAGCTCCAGCTAATTCAGCTGAGAAGCTCTTGGCCTGGCAGGGTTGGCCCTCAGCCAGGTCACCTTTCTCCCTTTTTTGAATTCTTTCTGCCCCAAGGTTTGCCCCACAATGGAAGCTCAATTCTCAGGAAGTACTTGCCCAATTTCACTGGGAAATGGGGTTTTTTGGATGAAAAGACAAAAAAAAAAAAAAATAACGAGCGAAAACCATAATGCCTGTGTGCTAAAATCAGGAACTTTTAATACTGAAATAGATGCAGCCAAACTACTAATGCAGCATGTGAAGCTATAAACACTGTGAAGAACACCAAAGAAAGGAGAGAAATAAAGTGATCACAACAGGCACTGCAGGAAATTTCTATACAGGAAAGAAAAACCAGGGACAAATATTCTACTTTAAAAATATAAAGCAAGAAGGAGATGAAGAACACGAATAAATTATTTGGCACATAAAATTCACTTTTGCAAGAGTATAAAGCAGATTTGCAGTTGAAGGGATGGCTGGGGTCTTCTACAAAACCCCAAATTTTGGACTAGAGTGCAGAGATCTTTCATATTAAAATCTTAAACATCAAAGATTATCTTCATGAATATTTTCAAATTAGCGTCACACACATCTTTAAATATGACAGCCCACAGATTTCCAGCAGTCCTGAGCCAACATCATCCTAATTTAGAGCTGGTTAGTAATCAACAGGGGCACTGTGTGGGCAGGTACTGCCTTCAGTCAACTACACTGAGGGCAGTGCAAGCCTTTCTGCACAGAGAAAGCCTGGATTTTTGTACATTTATTAGTGAAAATATGTGAGCCATAAAGAGACAAGTCTTGCAGAAAAAAAGATGCAAATTCATGAGACAAACTGCTGCTTTTTAAAAAATGATCCCGTACATGCAAGATGAGAAAAGTTTTAAGGAATGCATAAAGTAACAAACTAGAGGGAACACAGAGGCCTTCAAAGTAAAGAAATGGCAACTCAAGTTAAAACAACAAAAAACATTCCTCTGGTAGGAAAGAATAAGGACTGGGAAAATACCCCAAAAGCGGCAGAAAAGGTTTAAAACAGGGATTGGAACCTGAGTTATTTCTCCATTTTCAGTGTGAACAGCATCAAAACACCAGAAGCTGGGGGGCAGAATGAACTAGAAATAAATGCCCAGTACAAGCTGCCATGGGGCCCAGGAAGAAAATGGTTAAAGAGAAGCAGCCAAGTGCAAAGGCAGGGCTCAACCAGTGCCCAGGACACTCTTGCCAGAACCCAAGCCTGGTCAGAGCCAATGGGTGAGATCATCAAACCCTTCTGTGTCAGAAAGAGGGCTGGCTTCAAAATCCACAAGTGCTAAACCCCGAAGGCAAGTGACCTATTTTGAAACAAGTTCACCTGTCACGCTTAGAATAGCAAAAATCTGGAGTGTAAAACCTGTGAAATGCTGTTTTCCAAAAAGTATGGAATATGAGACTTGAGCCAAATATTAACAATGCAGAAATTAGTTGGAAAATATAAGAATTTTACCATCAGTTGTGTTAAGCTGTCAGTATTAGTGGTCAATATGCCTCCTTTTCTTGCTTGGCACATTTAATTTACAAAACTAATCCACAGCTTGAAATGAAGTTAGCAATCTTCTCCTCCTTTTTTTGATAGCATATAGTAAGTTTTATAGAAGTAATTAATCTCCTGTTAGTTCTGTGGCACTAAAGCCTCTCTTTGTAAGAGCTGCGTTATTTCCAGAAGAATCTAAATTTCATTAATAGCCTCCAGCCCTGAGCTCAGTGTTAAGATTTGATGAAGCATTAGCACATGACATTGGAAGACAAAGACCAAAGCAGCCGGAAGAGCAAAGAGCTGCCAGGTTTGAGACACGGTAGCTTACCAGAATGTAAGGGCTGATTTTGAAAGAGAAAATCTTAATATTCAATTACACCAACGTTCTGGTTTTGTCCAGTTTGTGATTTCATTTAAAAAAATAGTTCTTTCTGAAGGCCTTCACACTGAGATTGCAGTCAGTGCTGAAGCACCATAATTTTCAACAAAGAGCTTAACTTCCTAAAAATGTAAGACAGCTAAAACTCATCCTAACAGTCTAAATCAGAGTAGGACGACAGAACTTTGTCAGGACAAGATTGTAGGACAACAGCCTTTGTCACTGTTGAACTAGAGAGTCACGGACTGTTCCACTTAAAATAATTTTCTATTTTCAAGAAGAAAAATTTTGGCTTTTTCAGCCAAATCAATACAAAGACAAAACAATGTAATTGAGCTGAAGGAGCAGGGGAAAATAAATTGCTCTGGGCACATACATACAGATTATGTATTACATACCACATAGCAATCATACCTGTATTTTCCACAGAATTAAGGGGTTTATGTTCACAACTAAGTTACTAAGATCTTTACTAAGTTATTTTAATAAGGTCTTTAGACATCTGATTTAGGGAACATGCTTGTGATTAGTTCAACAAGCTGCCTTATGTATAAATGTTATACAAAAACCTTAGTTCCAAAAGATGTCACACAGGAACGAGGCTCATACAAAAACACCAGATGAACACGTCTCTTGGTGGTCGTCAAGTTCAACCTCATGCTCAGAGGTAAATGCAATGCCAGGTCAGATTGCAAAGGCCCTTGTCCAGTTGAGTTTTAAAAATCTTTAAGAAAGACATGGAAATCTTCAAGCAGACCTATTCTCTGCGCAAGAGGCTTGGGTTTTTCACTGTTACTATCTTAGGTCTGTTAGAATGTGCTTTATTGCAGTTTATGACCACTGCTCTTTTTACAGCTCTGGAAGAGAGCCTGTCTCATTTATAAAGTCGATGTAGTTAATGAAAGGCTGTAGTTAAGTCCTTGCTTTTGTTGTCTCTTCAGGCTAAACCCACAAATCCCCTTCAGCCTCTTCTAGTCCATCGTATGTCCTGGCCCTGTAGCCTGCTAGTGCTGGACTCACTCGTGTTTGTCTCCTCTCTCCCAAACTGATGTGACCAAAACCAGACATTATTCCAGAAGAGACATTCCAGAGCAACAAATGGATGGGAATAACCACTATTCTCCCCACAGCAGCTGGACAGTTAACCTTCATCCCCATCACAGCACGCCATCCTGCCCGTCTCCCACCAGGACCCGCAGGCCGTTTTCTGGGAAGCTGCTCCTGCACCTGCACACTCACCTTTGCTGAACTCCATGGAAACTCCACGGAACTTTGCATGTTTCACCCTGCTCACTCCTCCAAGCCTGCTGAGGTCCCTGTGGGTGGCTGCCCTGCCCTCTGGCACTCTGAGCCCTCCTCCCAAGGGTGCTGTTCTCCAGGAACCTGCTGACGGTGCTTTCTGCCTGCCTTGCTGATCAGCATCAAAACAGTTTCACCCCAGCAGCAACTCCAGGGAAGATTCCCTGCAAGCAGTCACTGATTTGGAACTTCAAACCATTGACTGCTTGTGGTGCAATCAATTCTTCTCCATTCATCCAATCCACACCCCACACTCAGAAACAAAGGTACCACAGGAAGATACATCAAAAGCCTTGCTGAATCTAAGTGGTTTCCACTGTTTTCCCCCTCAGTTGCAGAGGCAGTCACTGTAGGAGGCAGCCTAGTTGGTCAGGCAAGATTTTTCCTTGATACATCCATGCTGGCTGTTTCCAATTACCTTCTAGTCTTTCACATGCCTAGAAACAGTTTAAATGAGAACTTGCTCTTTAATATTCTCAGGGAAAGAGGTGAAGCTGACCAGTGTTCAGTTCCCTGGATTCTCTTTCTTTCTGTGTTTTTTTGTGGGTTTTCTTTGGTTTTGTTTTGGTTTTTTTGTTTGTTTGTTTGTTTTGGTTTTTTTTGGGGGGGGGTTTTGGTTTGTTTGGGTTTTTTTTTGTTTGTTTTGTTGTGGTTTTATTTCCTGAACACAGTAATGTTTGTCTTTTTCCAGTCACCAGGGTTATCCATGTTGATAAAAATCACTCTCCTGGTGACATCTGTCAGCTCACTCAGCACCCTCAGCTGTTTATGTTCCTAGAATAAGAATCCATGGCTGTTTCAAGCATCAGTCAAAAAATAATTTTAAAGTGAATGTCATATTAAAAAAAAAAAAATACAACAACAAAAAGCAACCTAGGAGTGGTAAAGGCCTTAAGGCAGTTTATATCTGTCAAAACAAAAAAAGAAGCGCTGGAACAACAAATGACCCCAGAGGAAACACATCACTGGTCCAGGTTGCTGGAATGCTCCAGGATCTACTGGGAGCTGCCATCTGATATTTCTGCTGTACCCACAACCCTGCCATAAATCTATGACTGAGAGCACTCAAGTGTTACCCAAACATTTCTTCAAGCTTGCTCTGCTTAGTTTAAGCTCTATACACCATGAGCAAATATGATCATGAATTTTAAAGCAGGAACTTTGACTGCTTGCTGTTGACAGTAAAGAGAGAACAAGTTTTCCCAAAGGGAAAGCCCAACCTTGGCTTGCAACTGGAATATCTTGTTCTGTCCCAAACATCAAAGAACTTAAAGACACGTAATGGAAGCTGCATGAAGCATGAACATTACCAGTCCAGCAGGCTTAGCAGGGAAGGCAAGGGTTCAACAGCCCATGGGGCACTTTTTCCCAGTTACAGTGACACACACACACACTGACAGAGAACCTTAAATGAGCTTGGGAATAACCAGTCACTGTTTGTAGTTGTAGTCTTTCCAGAATGACATGTTTATAGTTTATATACAGCCTTTGATTCTATGCACTGAAAATGAAAAGAGCCAAAGTGAATGTTTCCTCCTTTCCAATGCTTTCAGAGGAAGGGAACAGCATTTTTAGGTTTACTGCTGGAAGAGCAGGATTAAAGCAAATGTCTGGTTAAAGAATTCATTAATTTTACAAACATATATACATTTCTCAGCTACAGCATCTTTTATTAAAACAAACTGCACTCTCATGGAACAGCTGAAACAAAATATTTCAGTGAATTTTAGCTCACTGCTTAAGCCAACACCAGTCAGAACCTACTCTTCACTCAATCCCAGAATGGTTGGCGTTGGAAGGGACTTTAAAGATCATCTTGTTCCAACCTCCGGCCATGGGCAGGAACACTTTCCACTATCCCAGGTTGCTCCAAAACCAGTCCAACCTGGCCTTAAACACTTTCAGGGATGAAGAATTCACAGCTTCTCTGGGCAACCTGTGCCAGGGCCTTACCACCCTCACAGCATTGAATTTCTTCCCAATACCCAACTAAACCTGCCTTTTTCAATTTAAAACCATTGCACTTACCCTGTCATTATGTGCCTGTATCGATTCCTCTCCCTCCTTTTTCTAAGCCCCCTTAGTTCCTTCCCTTGCTTTTCTAACACACACCAGGAGTTTAATCCAGAATGTAACTCTCCAGAAAAGGCCAACCACAAAACCCGATTATCTAGAGATTTTATTCACTGCCAAACAGATTTTCAAGCACGTGCCAGACACGAAGGACCCACAGTCTCCCACAACACATCAATAAGGCCCGAATCTTCTGAGATGGAAGACAGACACTCATTCCATTCCCTGAAGCCTGTGACAGTCTTCTGCTCCCCCCAGTGGCAAAAACCCAAATATAATCCACAAGAAGGCCACTGAAGCAGCACCACATGCTCATACAACACTCTTCCCAGAGGCCTTCAAACCCCAAATTTTTAGTATGCAAAGGATTTTTGTTCTACCAAAATTAAACAACAGTCTAAATCAACATTTATCTTGATTTGTGCAAAAAAAGTTTTTGGAATTGATAAATAGAAAGTAGTTGATAATGGAAACATTTAAAATTTATCTATAATCCTAAAGTTGATGGCAATTTTCTTGGGATATGATAAAGGAAAAAAAAAACTTTAAAAATAAATATATTTTTGATACAAGTATTAGTAGCAATCTTTTGTTTAAAAAAAAGTCACAGAAAGCTCCTGCTACACAGACATCACTTGCCTACTCTTATCAGCCTTCTAATGTTTTCCTTCTCTCAAGCTTCTAAGTTTTTTAAAAAGTGACCATAATAAGAATACTATTTCCTGAAAGATGAACCAAATGAGTATTTAAAAAATAATTCTGACAGTGTAATTTGAGAATATATATCTTACATACAGTAAACACTCTTCTATATCCAAAGACTGACTGCAAAATGACGTTATTTGAAATATTTTTTGGCTTCTATTAGTGGCTCCTGTGATTACTTACCTGCAACCTTCAGTAAGGAATGATAAGAAAAGTGCCCCAGGGCTATTTTTTATTTCATGCACTGAATGAGGTGAGACACTGCACCCACATTTCAAAGTCCAAAACATTAACACGAGACTTTAAACACTGTATGTAAGAAAATCAGTTACTGAATCTCACCGGTCCAAACTGAACCCATTGCACACAAATACAACTTAATAAAGTTACCCTAAAACTTAATTCTACAATCTGCCTAAGGTTTTATGCAGCCCAAAAGCTTTCCAACATAGGTATTGAAAATCACCTATAGGCTGTGCTGCTTTTAAATATATTTAAAATTGCAATGTTTACACAAAGTCAAAGCAATCTAATAGGTTAGAGAAGCCTCAAATGATATTGCAGTTAATATGGTTTAAACTGCACCTAAAGAACTTCTATGCTGGAGTTTCCCCTCTCATTTCCAAGAATTACTTCTAAAACAGAGAAATAACAGCCTGCATTATATTTTTGCATACTTCAGGTTTTTTAAGAGTTATTAAGTTAAAGCCCTTGGACTGTCACAAAGTCGTCCCAGCCAGACATCACCTCCCTCATTTATCATGAGGAACAAAACAATGAACTCTCACTGCCCATGAAATAAGTGCTGTCTACATGGAGTAATGATGTCAAACGTTGATATCAGCATTACTACAAGCTGCACTGAAGCCAGCAAGGCAAGGTTTACACAAGGATCTTTCCTTGCATCCATGGACAATGCTGGAAATGTCCATGCTACTGCTCAAACTTAAAGGCAGCACTGCTCTTTGAGTCAGGAAAGCTGAAACCCACCTTGCTGAGTTGAAATTAGGTGTGTTCATCACACCAATGAGAAGACAAGGAGTTTTAGATTCCAACAGAGGAGAGCAAGACTTGTTCATTTCATTCTACATTATTCTGCCTTTCCTCCTCTCCCTAAAAAAAGGAAGGTGCTTAAATTGGTGGGACTGGCTGAAGTGGTCAAGAGAATTATGTTGTTTAAAACCACCGAGTTCACGAGTTTTAAGACCTAACAGCTTTCTGAATTTCATTTCTATGCTTGTCTTTCAAATGTATTTTGCAGACTTTCCTTGAGCATTAAGATGACAGTGTGACAAGCAGCTTTCTAAGGATTTTTCTCCACTGTCTTTTAATGATTTTGCAAATTTTCATACCAGTGCAGAGCAGTTGCTTAGCTTCACTGGCATGGTTTCTACATTGTGACATTCCAGTCAGGTTAGGTCAGTCATTTTGATATCTGAAAAATAATCAGGATATCAAATATTCACTACTTGAGCTTGAGAAGACACATTTCCCCAATAATTTTAACAAGATTCACATTACAAACAGTTCAGCTCCTTGCAGAATGAATTCTGATGATCCACATCTATCTGATAGTGCCTGTCAGAAAACATGAATTTATGTTTTGACAGAAACAGAATTACTGGTAACCATCTCCAGTGTCATAAAGGACTTGATACACTCTGAAAAAAACATCTAGTTAGAAGTTAAAAGCTCCTCTATTCTACACACTGGGATAGCTGGGACATTCAACTACATTGGGGTAGTTGTTTCTAACATAGATGACATGCTGAAGTTATTTATCAGTAACTTTAAACACGTAAATTATAATTCCTGCCTCTAGAGCAAGGACTGTGACTGTCAACAGAATCAGCAAAGGAATCTATTGTCATCAACTAATTTCTTTCCTAGATAAAGAGCTGCAGGATCTAATTGATTATTATTCCTTATTACTGTAATTCTTCAATTAAAAAGGTTTCTTCTATTTTCATTCAGTATGAGAAAGTTGCAGAGAAGTGGAAGTGTATTCACCAGTCACAGTGCCTGCCTTTTTATCAGTAAGAATGTTACTGGTGTGTGCATGAGGTCCCCCAAGTTGAAAGTAAAGAAAGCATAGACTATTTGCAGACACTGAAATGCTTTTCAGTGAAAAAGTGTCCAGTGTTCAAATTGTAAACTTTTCCTCAATGCCACAGGGATATCAGAGCTTTGCAGGGAATCAGCTGGAAACATCTTAAAACTATTAAAAGTATTTTTCTTCTAATATTTTTCAAGGAAATGGCTGCACTGTTTTCATTTAATCTTTTATATAAAACTATGGAGCCTGGGAAGCTAAAGAGCTTTCTGGATCAGAAAGTCTAGAAGTGTTAGAGAAACTACAACATGGCTGTGGTTAGTGTAAAGAAGTGGCTAAACTTACACAGACAGGTATGGAGACACCCCATGCACTCACACTGCACTGACCCTGGCATTGCTTAGCTTCTCTTGACGGCTGTGCTGTTACTTTTCCACATAGTTCTGACTTTGTTCCAGCTGTACATAGGTGCAGCAGAAGTCTTCAGAAATTTTTGCATGAAAATGGAGAAGGGGAATGCAGAGACTCTCAATATCACTTCAACACAGTTGTCAGAAAATGACACATTTCTGCTCTACCAGACATGTCACTGTAACATAAAATGAAGAAATTAAATAAATCTAATTCTGTTGAAGTCCCACACTGATTAATACATTTAATAGTCCTGTCTTAACAAAATTGAACCTGTTCTTACTTGGTTTCAACAGAGACAAAGTAATGAAGTAAAAAACTGCATCCAATTGATGAAATTATCAATCTGACTCTATCCTGTGAAGGTGAATGATTACAGGACACAAGAAGACAAGAACATCTTCGTGCTCAGGACCCTGAGCTGATGAATTTAAATTAAGCGTGTTACAGAGCAGTGCCACAGTAAGATTCCAGAACAGACTGGACTGCGAGTCCACTGGAATTTCTATAAGGAATAATGGTAGCTAAGATACTGAAACCAATCCAGCCTCATGAGCAAGAAGTTTCTCTGGGGCTATTTGGCTTTTCTTCCTATGGGGCCAGGTGGAGCTTTGCACTGACATGCATTTCAGTACCCGAGGTATGTGACTGACAGTCATCATTAAGCTAATTGCACCAGGGATGTGCCCTTTGGCTTTGCTTTCTGCTTCACCCTAAACCCTAACCCTAAACCCTAACCCTACAATCCAGGTTAAGTAAACCTCTGTTTCCATTCCCAGTTTGTACTACCATGATATAAAATATTCCCCATTACAACAGCTAAATACAACTGTGAGGTGCCAATGCTGCAATGGAAGGTTGCGGGGAACAGTCTCGCCCTATTCTGATCATTTAGGCAGTCAGAAATTAAATTCAGCTGCTCCTGCAGGAAGCACATCTTGGCCAGAACCACACTGTACTTGGAGGCACTTTCAGAGGCAGCACTGAAGAACTTATTTTGACAGCCTCAGTGTGAGGGCTACTAAGGATATCTGTCTTGTCTTTGCTCATGGAGGGAACAAATGCACTGGGCAGAGTGGGCTGGAACAGATGGTATTACCAAAAGTGGCGTTGTTTAAGTCATGCCTTTCGTTCTCTGCTATGACAACCTTGATGGCTTGGGATATTTTCTCCAGGAGGTAAAAAAAAGAGTCATCTTATTTCTCAGAACAGAGAAAAAAAAAAAAAGAAATAAAAAGTCTAAGATGAATTTCCCAGGCAAGATACAACGTCTCATATCAGAAAAATTTCTATTGAGTAAAATTGTTAAGACTTGTATTGATATCCTGTGTTTTAATGACAGCTCTGAAAATCTTTTTGTATTTCTTGTTTCTCAGTGCAATTTCTTCCCCTCCAAAATCTCCATCATATGCTGAACACATCTTGTCAATAAGAACTGTCCATTTGAAACAATGCAATAAAGCCATTTTGCTGGTTTTGTTTTTACTTTAACATGGATCACACTTAAAGGGACCTCAAGACTCCACAGCAAATCCTGTTCCATGAAAACTCTGCAGGTCCCTCCACTAAAGATGTTACTCAGTGTTGTCACCAAACACAATGTTTTCACTGATTAGAAGTTTCTTCTTCAGTTGCCCATATGCTGATGTTCATGTAAATGACAGATTTTCCACCAATATGGTTATGTTACGATAGCTATATAATTGCCTGGGAAAAAATCCCTGTACACATTATTTATACATATTATGGCAAAAGAGGCAAAGGGACCATCTGAAATATAAAGACCGTCAAATTTGGGAATAAACTTTAAAGACCGAAAATACTGAAATGTTGATTAAGTTAATAATTTCCATATAAACAGGGAAATATCAAACACAGAAACCTTTTGATATTTAAGGTTTTTGGGCTAGATATGAATTGCACACAAGTCCCTTCAAGCAGACCGAAGTACATATTAATTAATATTTCCCTTCTTTTTTTCTCAATGGTCATACTCTGAAAGAGCATCAAGTTTTGATTGGCTTGGAAAAAACTAAGTCACTGTATGATACATGCTTCCATTAAATTCAGATCAGCTTAAGGAAAGCACAAAGCAATTCCAGTTTTCTTACAGCCATTGATAAGCTTAAATACCAAATCACTGTCTCCTCACCACTGAAACGTGTGTAAGACTGAATATCCTGAAAACAATTTAAAATATGGAAGCACGCCTAAACATAAGGAAAGTGATGTTGTACTGAAAACACAATGAAAAAAATTCAAGCTTATGTATCATTTTGAGAAACATTCCTGTATTTTTTTTTTCCTTTTTGTTTTTCCCCTTTACTCTTCCCTATGTTCTTGGGGGAATGGAAATTCTGATCTACAAAAATAAACATTTTACTTATTCTTGGTCATCTTTCAGGAAATTTAAAGTTCCAAACAACCCCTTTATACAAAATCATTTGCTAAATTTTTATTGACAGATATTCCCAATGAATACCTATTCACTACTGAACGGCAATGGTCTTGTGTATTCATGGCAAAAATCTGCCAAAAATTCACAGGACTGTATTTAATACCCATTTTAAAACTCAGTGTACTGAAAAAGCTGACAATTTTTAGCTCATTCAGCAAGGACTTAGCCAACTCATTATTTCCACCCTCTTGATACAAAAAAAACAAAGTTTTTTAAAAATAACACAATCCCAAATGTTTTAGGTTTTCACTTTAACAATCCCATTTCTCAACTTATACTAGGCACATATAGAAAGAACCAATAATGCCTTCTTTACTTTTCCATAAAATCTCAGATTCAATTAGACACGGCTGACATTAGAGCCAATTATTTTAAATGAGTCCTGGTGTACATTTTTCTTTTTCACTTGGAAAAGTAAATTTAGCTCATACTTGTGAAACATAGCTTCACTCCACTTTATAAAAAAAAGAAACTAATAAATGGCAGTATCAGATTGTAGCAAACTGTCTAAAATAGGTCAAGATCTGATGCAGAATGCTGACAAGGATTTTAGACACAACCTTCAGCCTAAAATTGTCACAGGCTCTCCATCTGGCACACCAACTGAGTATGTGCAATTGTCAGCAGTAGTAAAATCTCTTATTTAGTTCACAATGTGAATGGAAAAAGACTGAGCCTTCACTGTCCACAAGACTTTAATAATTCAAAAAACAGTTGGCAGGCAGCTAAAGTGATAGATGTACAAGGGTTTCCCTTCACCCCACATCCTTAATTGATTTTTTCCCCTGTGCAAAAAATTATATTTATGAAAATACAAGCAAAAAGTTTATTTAAACATTATTTCAGCAGTGGTTCTCCCTCAAAAGGACTAAAGCCACCACCACATTCTCACTGCACTCCTGGTAAAAAAGTGCCGCACAAGTCAGGGACTTTCTATTCACGTGAAAAAATTAATTTTTTCATCCTCTTCCAGAAATAACTCAACAGGCTGAATTACATGCCTTACATTTTCAGTCACATGAGTTAACTCCTCAAGCTCCTTCCAGACCTCCAGTTCCTAAAAATCTGAACATCTAGAGAGCCCAATCCTAGAAACTTAAACCTTTCACTCTGGTATTTTATTGCAAGTTACCACATACTGATCTACAATAAAATCTAAGAAAATCCTGATGACAGCTGACATGTCTAAAATGACTGAATAATAACATTCCTTGACATAGAAAATCATAATTTCATTCAATTTCAGTTCTCAATTGAGTGCAATTTGAATTCATTTTGAATAATCTTGCTCAGCCAGCAGCCCTTACACACATTCATCTCCCTCTCTGCATGTTCTCTGTGTGTGTGTGTGTGTATATATATATGTATATATATGCACACATACATCTAGAAACAAAGAAATAAAAAAAAATAGCACAGAGTAAAACTGCAGCAAAACAAAAGGCAATATATTGTTGTCAAGTTTTTTGAGTTCTCAAAATAACCTCTTTATGCACAACCACCACTAAGATCATAAACATAAGGCAGATTTCTCCCCACAAGCAGCCCGTGACCCAAAGTGGTCTATGTTAAATAAAATGAGTGTAGACAAGAGAAGCTCTGCAGAGGAGACAGTATCTTACCCACAAAATTCAGTAATTAACCTTTGTAACAATAATTCAGCTTTTTGGAAAGCTAACCAGCGTCAGCACAAACTTCAAAGGAAAGAATAAACATTATCCTGAAGAGCAAAATAGACACAATCAAGGTTATAAAAATAGCTTGAGATATTTAACACGTGCAAATTTCTGCTTTCCTTTAGACTAACAACTGTTGCTTTACGAAACCTGTGAAATACAACTTCCTGAGAAGTTTGAAGTTCTGTAGGATTGCTGTTTGTCCAGAAATTGTCCTACGGTATATCTGGACATCTACCATATTATTATGAATTACCCTACAATAATATAAAGTTATTCATATTATAGTCATATGAATACAATATGAATAACTTCATATTATAATATGGTTCATATCATTCTCCAGATCTCTGTGAGACACAGCTTATGGCACCTGAAGGCACACCACTAGAAACAACATGCTGCAGTTATGAGTGAAAACTCAGCATTAGAAATAACATGCTTTGAAGGTAACCAGGCAGTGCAGTGATTTATTTTGCTCAACACAGGTCTGCAGTTACCCCTGGCTGCCTCTCTTTTATCATTTGTCAGAGCAGCAATCTAGAATCCTGTTCTGGAAGCCCAAGTACAGCTTTTCTGATGGGTAATGACAGCCCTTTGCCACCACAGGGCCTCAATTAAATGCATTATCCTCAGGCTTTAACAAAAATCTTAACTTCTGCACCCTTTTAGATAATTTTCCCCGGAAATCCCACATTAGGGGGTCAAGCAAACTCATGTTCAAATACTCAAAAGTTCACAGACACCATCCTCCACCCCATCCCTCTTCCACCCAGGAGTGCCAGGGTGATGATGAAGCTTAAAGGCTTATTGATTCTGCTCCTATAAATCAGGTCAGCTGGAATCACAACAGGGCTTGTGTTTGGCAGGAATCCCTTTGTCAGACTCAGCAAATTCACTGACAAGCAGCTTTTCCCACTGTAATTCAAATCTTTTATCCAAAAGACTGAAGTATATACCCACAGTCACAACAGGATAAAGGCTATCCACTTGTAAAAACAAGCTCCCCTCCCAACCCCACAATATTTGTGAATGCATTAGTATTAAAGAGCTCCAAGCTCAATCCAGAGATGAATTGTGTCACACGGAAACCCTGAAGCACACGTCAAGTTCAGTCAGGATATAAAATCATCTTTATTCACCCACAGGTAAGTGAAATCAGGAAACAACTTTTTTTTTTGGGGAATGGAAGTGGGTGGTGTCAGTTTATCAATTCACTCCCTGCTTTTTACAACCCCAGTTTAGAGGTTTTAAAAATACACTGGCAGCTGATTTTCTGCTACAAGTTGAATGCCTTGCATTAAAGGATTTAGAAGTTATAATCTGCAGGTGTTCCTGGAGGAAAACAAGATTTTAAATCAAGTGCAAGAACTAAGCCTTGATAATACTTCGAATCATAAATCCCACCTTCCCCACAGTTAATTAGAAGTTAATTAAATCCTAAGCTGTATTAAGCATTCCCCTTAACTACTACTAAGACTATAAATTTGCTCAGAAATTCCTACTCTCTCTTACCAAGGAGTCAAATCTCAGTCGTAACAAAGAACTAGGAGATACTTCTTTCTGTTCATTAGTTGGTTAAAGAAGGAAATACATGCACAGCAGCAAAACTAACATGACAACACCTAACTTATCCTGTTTAGCAGTTTGTCCTGAAACCAGGTACTGTAAATATCTTTCAGCATTGTCTTAAATAAAATTCTGTTCTGCAAGACTACTCAAGCTCCCTCCAAAATACGAGATCATATGAAATAATCCAAATTTTAAACCAAAATTGGTTTAAAAGAACATAATGACAAATGACTGAGAAGTGATGGTTGAAGAACTGTTGCTATATTTAGAATAGTTAGCTAATTTGAAGTCAGGAAAAAAAAATTATGCTCATTTTTCTGCCCAGCCCAGCGTTCCTATTAAAAAAAAAATCAATTCTTCTCCTGTAAAGAAATTAACACGCTCATCCCAGAATTATTTCACTGAAGTGAAGGACGGCAGAGGCATTTCAAACAGCCACCATTATTAGAGAAGAGAAGAGACAAGTGTGAAGCTGAGTTTTATCTGAGCTATCTAAAGGCATCAGAAAGGAGAGGAGATGAATATCAACTCACCAAAAAAAGCCCTGGCGATCTAACAGCGAGGCTGGTCTCACATCTCCCCTCACCAGCTCCAAGAGGGATCACATGTGCTCTGATGATGGGAGGATGACAAAAGGGCACTGCTGTGCTCTCTCCTCCACCCCACATGAGTGACAGCTCTCCTGACAGGGAGCCCGGGCACACGCTGCAAAATCTCAAGCAGTGGGGACCTGAGAGAGCATGCTCAGTGCCTAATTTAAAATGGCCTGATGCTTCATCTCAGCAGGAGATGGCCTACTTCCAAACAATTTCAGAACTTTAAGTCAAATCTAAAAATCATTAATTGGAATAGGCAAAACTCAGCCACCAAGCAGCATTGATTCCCCCCCCCTTTCTTTTTTGTTTTAAATCTGGGCTGATGAACAGATAATTATTTGCACTACTTCCCTGAAGGGCATCCTGAGGCTTAAACACTATCATCATGTGCTTCACTGTAATTACATGATGCCACTGTAATAGATTGAAAACCTTTTCAGGATAGGATATGATTTGAACAATCAGCAGCACAATTCATAAATCAGACAAAGACAGCAGATCTGCTGAATAGTGTCCATACTGATTTAGGAATTACCCTACCAGCTGATTTCTGGGCAGGTTTTTTTTATTATTTATTAATTTTCTTTTTTTTTTTAGGGTGGGGAGAAAAGAGGAAATGCTTGAGAACTGTCTAACAAGTGATGGCTTGAGAACTGTCAAGTTAGTGATCTATGTTCCTGAGACACCTCCAATTTACCTCCACTTAAAGTCTCTTTACACATAAAGAAACCATTTAGCTTCTTAATGAAACAATGCATTTGGATATCAAAAGCCAGGTTATTCACATGCAAAAATCCTGTGAACCAGATATTCAAACCTCTTCCCCTCAGGAGATTAACATCTTTTAATACATCCACAGACAAGCGGTACAGAAGTCTTCCGTGTTTTGGTTTTCTCTATCTCACAGCCCTCTTTCCATATTTATTGTACATTCATTTTTTCAAATGAATACACAAAGTTTTCCTGCTCTTGTGAGAAGGAAAAAAGCTGCGCCCCAGGCACTTCTGGTTTTTTAAAATGCTTTCCTGCTTATCATTCAAGCTGAAAGCAGAGCCAGGCAGGCTACTTTAGAAATGCTGTATTTTACAGGATGCTATATCAAAGAGCAGCACAGCCCTCCTCCTGGTCTGTACCACACCTGAGCATAAGAAAAAGGTTTGGAACAAATTCTGCTATCAAATCCTCTACTTCCATTATGACGGACATTGGTTAACACAATGGTTGGTACAGAACAGGATATTATTCTTAAGCTTCACTCATGTCTACAAGTAACTTAAAAATTGTATTTTCCTATCTATCCAAAAATGCTCATATTTATTACAACTTCAGACACAGAGTTTTGAAGTCTAAGACCTTCACTCTGCACTCCTATGCTTTAAAAATCCCCTTTACTAAGATAATTATTTTAACATTAATCCTTGCCCTTTTCCCTTGAATTCACCCAAAATGAGAGGAAGTATTTTCACTTCAGCAATTCCTTCCAGACATAAACCCAGAAGTCAAGGTGCACGACAGAGCTGTGGCACAGTTGAACCTGATTTCATAAACACACTCAAATATCCCATTCCATATTCCAGAGCCACACTATAAAAAGTAGTTTATTTATAGTCATGTAACACAAACTGCATTCACTTGATTTTTAATCACATAATACCTTGGTAGTTAATTTTCTTACAAAAACAATCCTTGCTACAGTGTATGCCCACACAGCAAAATTCAGATGAATTCTGCAGTCTGCCATTAGGTGATGAAAAGCCATCTTCTTGGTAAGAATCACTATTTCTTTGCCAGCTAGTGAGCACTTTAAAGAAACAAGTGAAACAAGTACTAAATCGTATCTCACATTTTTACCTAAGCTTTTATTCTTTCATCATCTAACTTTGCATCATTTGCTTTGTTATTGCTGTCTGAACTTCCACGTAAATTCAGACTGGTAAATCAAAATGTATTTTTAAAATGCAAGGTGTCATGGACAAGAGTTCCCTCCTGGGTGAGAAATGTTTTCATCCAGGCAGGCTAGCTCTAGCTGCATTCTGAAAACAAAATGAACAAATAAATGCTATTGAAGAAAGCTTACTTGCACAAATCCACAGCTACCTAACCAGTAGTTTGCAGTTTCTACATTTAGAAGATGAGGAAGGAGAAAAAGAAGCTGCTAATAAAACCCATTAAAATTGAAGTAAACACTGTTCTCTTGTTTCAAGTTCATTCCCTTTCGCTTCCCAAAATCCCATCAAGCTGAGCACAAATTACAAGAATTTTCTTTGAGATAGACAACAGTTTACAGGTTGAAAAGGTCTGCTCTGCAGTTAAATTTCTGTGGGTGTCTTCTTCTCAAAAGACAAATTTTCATAGAAAAAACCCAACATTTCTGCACTGTTTGGACAAGTGCCCAACTTTATAGAAGCATAAGGAAATTTTAGGACAGTTTTGTTTTTCCTGTTGATGAATCTGTATTTTATTCTTCTAATGATCTACAAACTGTAGCCACAATAATGAAATGCAAGAGGGTTATGAGCAGCACATAAAGCCAAAATATTTGATGGCTTTATTCTTTTATATCTATTTGATTCTACAACTAATGAAGTCCTGCAAAGCAGGGGCTCTTGCTGTCCATGAAAGGGTTCCTTTACAATGACATAAATTTGAGTTTCAAGATCTTAATAAAGAAGTTTTACAGCGAGTGACTGTAAATTTGCCAATCTGCCATCTAATAAACATGTCTTGAAAGAAAAAACATAATTGAATTAATACATAAATAGGGAAACGTAGCCTGTACAGAGGACTTCTAGGAAAATGATTCTTCTGAACATGACAAAGCTGGGATTAAAATCAAACAGCCCTGGAAGCTGAAACATTTTTCTAGAGTTCCTGCACTGAAATCCAAACCAAAGTCTTTGTTGCCACACAAAACACTAAAATCATGCCAGACCACTGTGTTATAAAGACAATGAGCCTCAGACTGGTGCAGGAACACAATTAATTTCAGTCAACTCTCTGCAGACAGAAGCTAAGTTAGAAAATAGAAAATATCTAATGATTGAAGTATTGCTGTTGGTTTTTCGGCGTGTTTTTTTGGTTGGTTTTTTTGGGGGGGTGTTTTTTTGTTTTTTTTTTGGGGGGGGGGGTCTTTTAATCTATTTAACAAGAAATCAGGTGGCAAATACTTTAAACATCTTTGTTGTCAACAGCTTCTTCACAACAGCTCACACATGAATAGCCCTGATCACCTGTTTGGACAGCAGAGCAGCTCATTTTAATAAGATGGGTGTTCAGCAGTGTATTTCAGTTCATTTTCAGTCTCAGTATCCAACCTGCTGCTCTTTCAGAATGAAATACGACATGCTTTTAGGGTTATAACTAGGCTTTATATGGATTTAATTAAGAGCCTTGACTTATGTAATTGATGTTTTTAACGAAACGTGATAAATTCTTCAGTAAATTATATACAGCTCAGCTTCACAAGACTTTCTTGCATCCTAAAAATTCCACAAGGATGTCTCTTACACATGAGCCCTTTCAGCTTTCTTCTCAGCCTTTCAAGCAGCTTTCCTGAATCTGGTTACTACAAGTAATACCTGAACACGTCTCTTTCACACACTACATCACAGATATATAAGAATTCTTCCATTTCTATATAAAGCTATATTCTCCAGAAATGTGTAGCAATTTAAAATCTGTTTGTCATTATGTTATTATATCTCATCTATCAGATGACCTATTCAAGTGGAAAGAACATTTTTCAAACAAAACTAAGAGAAAGGATATATCCTGTGTCTAGACAATCACAAGGGGAAAATTACATATGCAAAGTTCAAAAGATGAGTAATTTTTTTCCTATTTCTATAGTATAATTTACATTCTTGTTTCTATTCATAGTTTTTACTGTGCGACATTTTTTCAGTGTTTCTGTTGTGTAACATATATTCTCTCTTCTTTGTTATTTTTAAATTATTTTTGCACCTCACTTCGTGGTTTAAAAGAATGTTGTGGTTTACAGCTTTTCTTTCCATCCCATGTAATTTTTGCTCTATTTATCATTTTTCTTCTCATTTTTTCCTTGTTAACCCATGACCTAATGCCTTCAATAACTCAGAAATGAAATAGACGTTGACTCTTTCTCATGGGGCAAACAGAACCACAGGACCCACAAAATATATGTGCATTTAGTACATCAGCTGATAAGCGCCTTGGATTTTATTCCTTAAATCATTGCAATCTCCTGATAAGTCTGATTCTTTGTAGTCTTTCACTCTTCAAATGCTCACAATTAGACTGAATTGTCAACTGAGCATTCTCATGTCTATTGTCATTTCCTTTCTAAATACAGGTCTGTACTCAAGATATAACAGTTTGTGCTCACGCTCTTGAACAAGTAAAATGGAAAAATAAGGTTTGTATCTGCTGTTCACAGCTTATAAAAGCAGGCTGCGTGTTGGTCTTTAATATATGACCATAATGATTCATCTGGAAAATTCTATCAGACAATGTGCCAGAACATATAAAACTGCCACTGCTGCCCACACTGTTAGTGTTGTTTCCCAAGTTTAAATATATATTTTTATATTATAGGGTGTCTGAGACTAAGACCAGGTCTGAAGCAAGCACCTTTCACTAAATAAAAGCTACAGATGTGCCCATCCCAAAGACAAGCTCTAACTACACAGCCAACTCTCTGCCTTATCCTCAGAGCAGAGACAATTCCCCTCCACCCACCATTCTCTTAATAAATTTGCTTTACTTTTAAAAATAGTCATTACGTTTAGAAACACATTCCATATGGGCAAGAGAACAACAGTCCCTGAAAAAGGAACTGCACTTGCTAAGGTAAACTTCTTACTGTTTCTAAATTTCAACCTGTTAGCAACATTCCTTTTTATTTTTATGTTTATTCCAACTGCCATTAAAAGAGATCTAGTAAAGGATTCTTCCATACACGAGGAAGTTTACTTCTGCACCAAGACTGATGACCTCAGGAATCCAATCTGAACACTTCTTCTTAATGTCCCATGCAATTAATTCTTCTACAAAATGTTGATACTGGAAGAACTGTACAAGTCAAAGAACTTTTTAGGGCAACACCACCACTGACCTGGTCAGCTGAGAACAAACACATACTTCCACTCTACCCGGCACCAACCAAAGCAGCATAAAATATTTTTCAGTTTTTGATGCAACACAGAAGTGAAATAACCCAAGTTTCTGTGCAAGAAACATTGGAGCACAGCAGCTCTTTTGTGCTGCAAGACCTACAGACATTTTCAAATCCTTATTCAATAACTGCCACAAAGAGCAAATCCCTTTTATTAACCAATAAAACCAGAGTTAAAGCTGCTGCAATCCCATCTGGAAAGTATCTCAGTTCTCCTCTCAAAGTAACTTTCCAGTCAGCCAAAGCTCTTTGCAGCATTCTTAAACTCATTCTGAATTGCAGCTACACATGTGCTCATTAAGCTGCTTCTTTCTATGAATGGCAGGAACTGTAGTAAAAATACCCTTTTGTGGAGTTATCAGTTTATAAAAACAAATATAATGAATTTAAAATTAACTACTTAGAAGAACATGCTATTCTGACAACTTGCTGACTGTGTAGCCAGTGCAGAATTACAACCATGAACATTGGCTGAACAAATCTGAACAAGCACAAGATCTGTGCCTCATCTCCCAAGTGTCTCAATATGCAAAAAAATTAAGTTGATGAAATAACAGTTGTGAAATAGTGGCAGCAAAATTCTTCTGCATTAGAGAAAATGTAATACATTGCAAGGGAAATGTGAATAACACTCAAAATTAATTAAAATACAGATCAGTATCACTAAATAGCAAAGTGAGAGAAGTAATGAAACAGAAAAATTCTCAAAGTGATCAAATGGAAAAAGGCATACAAAGTTCAATGAAAACTGTAAAAATAAAAACATTGCAGGCTCTGAGGAATCACTTGCAAATGTGCAGAAAGTAAAAAGGGAGAGACAGGCCCATATCTCAAACTTAACACAGCTCATCTTTCAAACTTCAGAAAAAAAATTAAAAAATAAATAAAAACATTCTCAACAGCTTTTTAAAATAAATGCCATAGCTCAGAGAACTGTTGGGTAAAACAAACTTACAACAACAAAAAAAAATCCCATAAACCAAACAAGTGAACAAACAAATGAACAAAACCCACAAAAAATTTAAAAAAAAATTTTAAAAAATCTAACAGGCCTCTCAGCTCAGAGAGAATCTGGTTTTCCCGGAAGTACCTTATAAGGTCACTGGTTAAAGCTGCTGAAAGAAACTAAGGTGCCAGAGGTTAAGATATGGTCATGGGTTCACAACAGTAAATGACACAAATTAATAAACCTGCAAGGACCTGAGCTCACAAACTCTTCACCCTGATTTCTAAGAGGGAGCGAACACAGAAGTTAATTTAAACTTTACCACTGCTCCCAGGACCAAGGGTGCCATTCAGGATGACAAGAAGGGCCCAGCTGAAGGATCACAGAGGTCTAAAACAAGATTAGGAACACAAGCAGTAAAATAGCAAGTGATATTTAATGGTGGCAGTGTAACATGATACTAAGGAAAAAAACCCTCTATTTTACACAAGAGCATGTAGTGACAGGACAAGAGGGAATAGCTGCCAACTGGAAGAGTGTAGAGTTACATTAAATACTGGAAAAAATTCTTTACAATGAGAGTAGTGAGACACTGGAAAAAATCAGCCAAGAGAAGCTTTGGTCATCCCATCCCTGGAAGTGTTCAAGGGGAGACTGGATGGGGTTTTGAACAACCTGATCTTGTGAAAGGTATCCCTGCCCATGGCACAGGGCTTGGGAGCAAGTTGACCTTTAAGGCCCCTTCCAACCCAAAGCATCCCGTGATTAAATAATATTCCACAGAGGGCTTTAAGATGACCATCTCTACTATGGAATAAAACCACAGCATTATAATAAATAGCATTTCATAGACTGGTCATTTCAGAGAATTCACAGAAAGTTTTGTGTGTGTGTATGAAACAACACAGAGCTTTGGTTGGCCTTTGAAACAACTCGTGGAGAGTTGGTGTGGGATCAGGGATGAATTAGAAACCCATCAGGTGCAGTTCAATACAAAGATATGAGCTCTGACTCTGGAATTCACTGAACCACAGATAGCTGTTGGCCAGGAATTCTTGTGCAGGTTCTCCAAAAAACCTCCAAAACAAATCCTCACCTCTGGCAACCTCTGTTTCTGGCAAATGCTGCAAAAACCAGCAAATACACTGCTCAAAAAACCTTGAACACAGCACATGTCAAATTGCTGGAGATCGTTTCTCCTACATTTGGCTGCTTTTCTCAGCTAAAGTGAAGCCCAGTAGGAACGATGATATACGAGCAATTTATTAGAAAACTAGGGTTTTGTCTTTTCAAACTTAAAACTAACTTCTAACAGTTTTTCCTATTCCCCTGGCTTCTGCACCTTTTCAACACGGTAAGGCATGATCCACCCACTTGTGGCACAGAGTTGACTTTCACTTCAAATTCCACAAACCTGCCAAATAAGAACATCTCCCTCCAGCAGGCCAGAGCTTTATCCACTGTTCCCTATTTCCCTGGAAACTGATGCAGCATGAATTGGGGAAGGGACAGCAGAGTAATTCTCAAGCCACAGACACCGAAAGATTATGAAGCCAGTCAACAGGATAATTAAACTCAGAACGATCCACAGCTAATTTGCAGTTGAACTTCCCTACACAACACAGGTCTGTAATTATAAATTTCCATCAGACACTTGATACCAGTCCTTGTTAGGGGGTTTCCACAGACAGATGCCTGAAACAGGGATACTATTTATTATACTTGGACAACAAAATTCACCAGCCAGTGTGTAGCTGTTTAATTTTGTTGTCAGCTGAACCATGGGATCCAGCAGGGTGGATTAGCCCCTAATAGCAAAGGCTTTCCTTCTGTCCCAGCTGCCACCAGTTCAGCATTACCCTCCCCAAGAACTCCACGTCAGACACCAACCTCTTAAAGCTGCTGAAAGCAAATCTAATCACAGTGGCAGTTCAAATAAAACCAGCACAGATGAAAATCATCATATTCTGGCTTTCCCTTTTGTTAAAATGGATTTAACTGATATAATGAGCTTTATACTCTCCTCAGTAGGAAAAAGCCTACATACATCAATAAAAACTAGAAGGAGCAACACTTGAAATGCTTTTTTAATTGACTTTTCTTTTCAGGACAACAGCCCAGGGACGAGGTTTCATTATCACTCCAATATGTCATGTCCTTCAAAAAGTACACAATTTATTCTCAGGATACCATTCAAACATGATTCACAGGAAATAAACTAAAACCAAAACCACAAGAAAATCAACAATTCAATTAGATTTACATGACTAATAAAAGTCTCTTTGGTTTTGAATCCTCCAGTCCAAATTTTTTTAAGGTAGTATACACCAACAATATTTTGCATTCTATTTTCTGAGAATACCCATCTTTAAAATTACTAACAGTGACATGCAGTCATGTGTATTTACAGTACCTTTAAGAAGAGAAAAGTAAATACTGGAGCTTTGATTTCCTATAAGTAAAAGGCTCATCATCATCCAAAGAACTTAAAAAAAGAAAAATCACAGGAAATTTGAGATGTAAAGTATATGGTATATTACATGCTGAAACCAAACTACAAAAACCCAGTTAGTCCAAAAAGAAAAGAGAAAAATTAATGAGCAAGAGAGCCAATATGTGAGCCTTCAATGCAAGCCAGAGGCAATTCATTCACAGCTTTACTTTTTCTTTCAAGCAGTCTCTGGTGGGCTTTTTTTAAGGCTAAGGTATTACTTAGAAATATAAACACACAAACTGAAATACAAACAGTCACAAAGCAGCATTGAAAGTGAAAATTAAAAAAAAAAATCTTTTGACATCCTATTTGAAAACCAGAAAAATAAAAGAAAGATCAAATGCTTTATTTTTCACTGATTATGATATGAGAACATGATTACTTTAATCCTCCGCTGAGGAGACGGGAAGAACAAATCAAAATTTCCTTGTGTTTCGAAACTGCTGCTGATTCTGCACCTTTTAAGCCATTTGTGACCCAAGATTTCAAAGCAAACTGCTTGAAACTCACAAAAACCCCCTAAACAATTGCATAAATTCAAATAAATTAAGAAAAGATGACAAACTGGTTTTGGTCCTAACTGAAAATGAAGAAAATTACATAAAAAAGACTGAATTACTGAAAGTAACTGAAAAACAAGGCTTGTACAGTGCAAGTTCAGGCACACCAGAAGTGTGCAAACAGCCTAAATGGACAAACCTGTAAATGTGTTTATTCCAACTTGTCCACAAATTTCTCTGCCCAACAGCAGCTCTGTCTACTAGAGTGAATTATACCCAAAGAAGTTTGTAACTGCAACGTGCAGTTTTACAGTCCATGATTTTGCAGACAAAAGTCACCGTGTTTGTTTGACCTACAGAACTCAACCACGCACAGAGCAAACCCTCCTGGACCATCTTTATGTCACAAAATTCTCAGGAAAGCATCTCCAGGCAAACAAAAGTTTAACATTTTTTATCACATGAACTCCTCCATCTAAAAGAAAACCCCAAAAAACCCTGTTGTCTTAAGTGCTCTTAAACAATTTATGTAGAGCTACAGATCCCCATGCAATATCCTGTGCTTCATTTCAAACATATTAAATTATATCTGAAAACCCTTGAAACAATAAGCTAATTTACTCTGTGTACAAACATGTAGTATTGTAGAGTAATTATGAAAGAGCATTAATTATGGATTAATACTCTTTCTTGGTAAATCCTTAGCTGCTAAGACTATAATGCTGAGATATTATAGTATTACCAAAATGAATTATTGTGCTCTCAACTGCAAAGCGATGCCAACAGAGCTGAAATAGGTTGGCAACCTCCTGCCACTAGAGAAAAAACAAGAATTTGTTATAATTCCTTAGCAAAGGGTGTCCTACATGTGTTGACATCTGCCAGATCTTGCACTTGCAAGAGCTAATGAGACAGCAGTGTGAACTAAACCCCAACTATTAACTGAGAAATATTAATTGAGTATTAATGGATTTTTTATTTTTCCATCTACACCAGGGCAGCTCCTGAGGCACATTCTTGCAGCTTCCAGCTCCCAGGAAGTCACAGCATAGCCCATCAGGATGTGCTGGGATATACAGGATTGCACAGCAGTGCTCAAAGATTCATCAACACCTTTCCCCTATTCTGAATAATTCATTCACATGTGTAAAGCAAACAAAGAAAACAAAACCCCTATTCAAAACTCCACACTCAAACACTCCCCAGTCAAGAAATTCCTGTCTGAAATTCAGTCATTTGTTTACAACTGGAAGTTTGACAGACAAAGAAAAAAGCGCTTTTCCAAAAAGTAAGATTCAATTAGTGAGCTAAAGCCCTAATCCCTCTCTCTCTGATACAAGGTGTGTTCAGGGTTGTGTTATTTAAGATTAAATTGGCCTAAGTAAGACACTCACAGTGTTCTCATTGCACCAAAACATCAAAATAATCTATGAGCAGCATTAAAAAGTTAATTCTGCTGTAAGTTTTAAAACAACTGTTCCAAATAAATGTATTTAAGGCAAAACACTACCATATTCTGAAAGTAAGTTTTTGTTCTGGTTAGTATTACTCAGTATATTACCAAGGAATTTCTGTTAAATGTAGGAGTTGCAGGGTCTGTTTGTGTTGGTTTTTTGTTGCTTTGTTTTCTGGGTTGGTTTTGTTTGGTTGGGTTTTGGGTATTTAATAGCTTGTAATAAATTAATATTCAGAGAAATCTTTTACTTACCTGCTCCCAGATTTTAGAATTGTAATTTCCTTTAGGCTTTATAATGGGAAGTAAAAAAAAAAAATAAATCTCCACAAGCAATAATATAGTACTCCACTGCCAAGACATGTAAATAAGCATCATCCCAAGAGCACTTTCAGACAAAAAATGCTACCAAAAGCTTGTTAGAAATACCAGTATCTGAACTGCACACATGCAGATACTTCACTGCCATTATTGTATGATCAATCAAAATTACACCACCACTTCACATTTCAAACGTGATAAAGAATGTCCTAAATGTACTAAAAAAAAATGACTTGTTTTTGTAAAACTGACTTGTAAAACTGACTTGTTTTTCCTTCATACAGGGGTATTTTGATTCTTTAGTGTTACATTGTGACATATTCCTTTTTTCCTTTTCTTTTTACTCTCTTTAGATGAACTGTTTCTGATTTTTGTGTGCTTGAGAAATGACTTGTGCAAGTTGACTGACAGGCATTTGAATTTCCAGTTGAGTGTAAAGACAGAATTTACCTTTGATGATTATCACATTTATTCCTTCTGGGTATGAATTTTAAACTCTACATTTTTATTTTAAAGACAAGATCTAGCATTTCTGCTCTTTTAAGCTCTGGTAAGAGATACTCAAAAATGAAGTGTCAGCATTTATGGCTGCCTGTAACATGCATTTTCTCCAAAGCTTTTGATTTTATTAACTCAAATTTACTCAAAAGTAGCATTAAGCCTCAAGTATTTCATCCAAGTTTTAAAATTTGGAAGCAACTTTAGAAAAATGAACTGACCACTGCAAGTGCTCTCACAGCAGCTTTCTGCTTCTGAACTATGTACTGAACATTTATTATGTTTGTGGATCACCACAGGTTAGTGTGGCAACAGATCCATGCTAAAAATCATTCCCAAATTCCTCTTCCCTCTTGAAACCATTCAGAAATTCTACTTAGATGCCAACTTCCTTCCCCAGAATTCTTACCAGTATCTCAGAACAATCCATATTTAAGTGATTCAGATCTGCATAAACTAAACAGCTGGAAAACCAGGTTTTACTCCTGATGGTAAACACAATGTAATTATTCATTTTATGAAGTACATCTGAGAATAATTACACATAACCTAGTCCTCTTTGGCACTGCAGTAGTTGGCATGGTTTCTGCAACCTCAAGTCACTTCACCTGGAAAATCTGATTCTTGTGCCAAGGAGTCAAATATATCCTGCATTAATATTTTAATGTGGAACATACACAGCTTATTCACAGAACCATGTGAAAGAAGTAACCTGAGCTGCAGCGTAAGCTAATATACAAATGCAACTTAAAAAAAAAAATAACAATACCCCACCAAGTAAAAACTAAATCCCATCCAAGTATTCAGCTTGTCCTGAAAAAATGAAGCTGATAATGTAAGACAGTCTACATTTATTAAAATGAGCCTCAAATGCTCTTCCCGGCTTGAACAGCAAGAGCAGGAAGGTTGCCACAGAAATGGGTCTTACCCTAAGCAAAAGCCTTTTAAGTAGTAAAAGAGACACAAGGTGAATTTCTTCTGGGGAAAAAAAAAAACCCAACCCCCCCAAACAGTCTCACATTTGTTTGTTCGTTTGTTTTAAGCTTCATCTCAAGTTTCAAAGATGCTGAGAAAGGACTGCTGTGGTTTATTCCCCTAAATCCTTTACATAAATTTTTATACAAAGAACAGAATTTGCCTTCAGAGCATGGAAAATAAAAATAATAAGTTTCCTGGAGAAAAATACTTCTTTCTTTCCTCTGGGCTATCCACTCAGGGCTGGGACAGAAAAGAGGGAGAAGGAAAGACAGCAGGAATGGATTAAACAGTCACAAATTTCTGTTCCTAGCAGTAACAGAGTTACTCTACCTTTGAAATCTTTTATCATTACTAAAGTCATTCTTTCTTCTTCTGAATCACTGATTTGATTTAGTCACACTGATATACTTGTAACCCACCAGTGACCTGTGCCTTCAAGACACATAAGGATTTGGTCAGTTCCAGCAGATTTACAGCCCAAAAATGCAGTGAGTCACAGATTTCATTTAGAAAAGTGCCACATTATTTAACATTCACAGCACAGGTATTATGAAGTTCTTCCATAAAGGTTAATGTGTTTAACCAGTCAGTGAGTTACATATTCTTCAGGAGAATTTCCATCTATACTCTGATGATTTTAAAGTGTCTGATACGATAGGCAAAAAATATCCAAATGTTTTTGTTAGCAGGAAGAACATGATAAACAGATTTCAACTGAATTTTCAATATGTTCCTTGAATTGGTTTGGACACAAAAGTCAACACTTCCATAATGCAATGAACTATTTCCACTCCCTCCCCCTACATTCAATCATTTCAAGGACATAAAAAGCAACATTTAAAAATATTTTGACACTTCCCTCCCCTTTAGATATATATACACTAACTGGTTGAAAGCACAGTTACCCAGTGAAGCCAAGCATGCTTTTTTTTTTCCACTGGAAGGATGAAAGCACCAAATATTGCAACTCTCTCTACCCCTGACATACCTGATTTCCCTACGCCATCTTCATTTGTGTACCATTATATTTTATTCCACATCCTACTCCAACACTGCTTTTTTGTCCTCTATGTCCACTTCTAAGCTTATTCCAAAGTGAAATGTTAGACTGGGCATCAACTGTGCTCTTGTAGCAAGTTTGTAGAGAGGAAGGAATACTGAGAGCTGGAAAGAAAGACTGAAAATACCACCTACTTTAAACAGAATAATCTCTGCTATTAAAGCAAGGCAACATTAATGATGATTTCTTTACAGAATAATCCTGGTCTTTATGTTCAAATTCAGTTTAATTAATCTTTAGCATATGCTATTTATATACACTGGATTTATACTCTGAGCATAATGCATCCAGTACTTAAGACTTGTGCAACAGAGAAGCAGCACTCCTACTCAGGGGCTGAGCTACTCAATCTCCTCTGAGAAATTCCACACAACCAAGATCTGAAAAAGAAAAACCACTCCTGAGCCAAGGTGCTCAGCATAAGCCACGTTCCAAAAGGTTCTGCGCCCTTGGCAGTGCTTGCTCCAAGTCTGGCAGAAAGCTGACAAAAATCTCCCTCCCTCTTCCCTCTTGACTTTAACGTGTTTGCCCACGTATTAAGTGAATCCAGCTCCTCCAGCCAGCACTGGAATGGGCAGGAGGAGAACAGGCAGTAAATGCTGCCATCTACCAGAAAGTCGGGAGTTTTCCATTTCAGCTGGCAATAAGAAAGCAGAGAGCTGGGGGGAAGGCAGAGGAAGGCTGGGCAAACACAGCAGCCAGCTCTTATCCAGTCGTAATCTTGAAAACATAAAAGCCAATAAATAAAATCCACAAGAAAAAAAAAAAGATCTTTCAAAAAGTGGAACCCGATTCCAAGTATGGAAAGCAAAAATGTAAAGCTGCAGTTCAGCAGGCCAAGAAAAATCGCCTCTGGCATATGGCACAAAAATTGAACAGAGGCTTGCTCCAAACAGACAAAATTCTCTCAGAATCTTAAGAAGAGGTTTGATCTGAAGAGGCAGAAAGAGCACTCAAGACAGGCAAAACCACAGTAAAACAGCCAGCCACATTTCTCTCACTGGAGAAACCAAGTTCCTCTTAGAAGCGCTGAAGCACTTCTTTATAGGCAAGAGAGTTATAAAGTGTCCCAAAGCAATGTCACTACAGAAGTTTTATTTAAGAGAACTAAAAGAAGTGAACTGCAATAAAACCACCTGGTTAAATTAGTATTTATTTAATTATTCTAAGGAAGAAGGAAAAAAAAATTAGTAGTATGACATAATGGCTGCACTTCACATTCACATAACATATAAGCTGATGTTTTTCTCAGAAGAATGTGGATACCAAATACTGATCCCTTCTGCTATTCACTTCATTTTTTTCCAAGTTCAGCCTCTGTATTGAGTGGCTATACTGTATTATTCTGTATTATTTACTTAATAAATAAATTCTGTATTTAGAATTTTATTTCATTCTAAAATATTAAGAAGAATTAATACCTGATTCATTATCAGGTATTCAGTGAAGAACATAATTAATAGAAATTTTAATGTATAGAGTATACTGCGAAAAAATTAGTATCACCTCTGTAGGGGAAAGCCTCACCTTGCACATTTATTGTAATGGAATCATATTAATCAGAGCCACATGGTTATCTGTAAAAATGTGATTTTTTGTTAGGTGTTTTGTCTTTTTAAAGTCCTTCATTCAGATCTCTTAAAGAAGCCACACAGTAATGAAACAAAACCTGAGCCCTGTCTATGTACAGGTAGGAATATGCAGAATATGCGACCCATTATACTCAATATATTCATAAACTCTCTGAAAAAGCAAGTGAAGTGCATAGGAATAACTTGCACTTGATAGAAAATTATTCAGGACAAGGAAATTTGTTTGAAGAGGGCTGCAGAGAAAACCCACAATAGCCTGAGATACAAGATAGCAATTGAAAAGGAGTGCATTAATTGAAAAGGGATTCTTTCAGGCAAGAGAAGCGCAGCCAGAGATCAGGCTTGGATTAGGTGCTGCCTCTCGGGAAAGGGCTGGAGACCTACACTGGTCTCAAAAAGCACCAGCCCAGAGGCAGTGAAAAGCAAACCTGTTAGTGAAGCTGAAACAGCAGCCAGCCCTGTCACTACAGAACTCCAGGAGAGATCCAGCCTCGTGCCTCTACTCCCACTGTGTGCTCCTTCAGGGACAGTGAGGAACAGGGACAGTCTAACAGAGCCCTGCTGGACTCAAGCTCAGAGAATGGGGAGCAGGCACACAGGAAAAAGGGTGCAGACAAAGCAGAAAGCCAAAGAGGCAAGCAATCCTGGGAGGTGACACTGGAAATTCCTCCTGCACAGGAAGGGTTCATCATTTCTCGAGATGGAAGGAGCAGCGATGGGAATAGTGGCTTCACTGGAAAGCAAGTTTTGTTCAATAAAAGAAACAAATGGTACAAATTCTTTATCTCCCATCACAAAGTATTCTGGAGAGAAAAAAAAAAAAAAACACCCCACATGCATATGCAGAACAGAAGTACTAAAATACCACATGCTTTGGTGCAGTATTTAGCTACACCCACACACCCAATAGATACCCTGGTTTCATTATATTCTTCCCTAAAGATCTTAACATTCATCACACACAGGTCTCTTTGGTCTTGTCTGCCTAGTACAACTCTTTTGAGGTTATACTCTAGATGACCATTGATTAAAACAAAAAACAGAAGCAACCCTCCATTTACTAGACAATTAAAATTGAGCTATAAAATTCAACCACTTGGACAAAACATCCCAAAGGCAGTCTGAATGTTTTTTTGCGTAGGAACATGGGTATCAGTGTAATAATAAAATAGAACACTTAAGATTACAATAAAATCCTACCAAGAATATGCACTTAGGGAATGCACTAGAATTGTTTTGAAACTAGTATATAATCCTTTATGAGAACAAACTGATGCTTGTGGGGCTTTTCTCCCCTCCACTTATTAAAAAATAATATGTTTAATCAATATTAATGTCAGAGCATAGAACCTGCACTCCCAGTTAACTACTTTATTAACAAATAAAAAAAAAATCTATTATTCCCAACAAGAATATTTTCCCCCTCCATCACAAATTTAATTACTAATGGCACTTCAGGCATCAAACCAAATTTCAAGCCTAACCCTTTTATCCCTACATTACATCACAGCAAGGTTAACATTGTAACTCAGGTGGACCGTGTCTTCCATCAAGAATTTTGCCAGCAATCACAGAAAGCAGCTCCTGAGTGCTAAAGCACTAAAAGACTCTTTACTTGTTTCCCAGGCAGTCTATTCAGCCATTGCTACACATGGATTTTTAAGAAACACAGCATTAACTCTCAAAAGACAAAATTAATTTCCCTGCAGGAGCATTTACTTGTAAAATCTTGGTAACCAGATGAGCAAAGGAAAATAAAAAATTTGGCTCCCCAAAGAAAACACTTGGTTTAGCACGCAAAGCAAGGTGGATTCTCAAAGATGACAGACAGTAAGTTCCATTATACTGCTTCAAATCTTTGATAACCACTGAACAGATACCACATAACAGAGCTGCTCTGATACCTGATACCATTACAAACATATACAGGCTATCAGCTGCCTCACAGCTTTAACTCAGAAAATTCCTTTCTTGGCCCAGGAAACAAGTGGTATTTTGATTTGTGAGCTACACATGATACAGGAAAACTTAAGTCAAGGACTAGTACCTTATTGTCCATCTAAGCATAGAATAAAACCTCTTACTTCAAAGAGATTTACATTCAGAGAGGGGAAAAACAGGCCAAAAATGCAGACAATATGCAACAGAATGTACCTGATGAATTCCTACTGGAAAGCTAACAAATCCATTCTTAAAGTAATATGCATTTGTAAAGTCTTTCAGAATGGAGAGTATGGCATCAAAAAACAAACAAAAAAAAAATCCCAAGACTGAATAAACATCAATTCAAAAATCAATGTGGAAGTTTAACACATGCCCAAAATAAAAACAAAAATGCTCATGCAGAGCACATTCTTAGCCAATAAATCTAGGCTACAGCTAGATATTTGAATGCTTTTATCAGATGTTTAATAAACAAAGCAACCATTTGAATGGGTGTTAACACCATGATTACATTACAAACACAGACTGCAATTGTGATCTGTCCCACCAAGGCTTTTGAAATTATGAGGAACATTCTTCCCTTTACAGGTTTTTTTTTCCCAGCTCCAGATCATTAGTACTTGTCCCAGCTACCAGACATAGAAAACCAATTACTCTCACTTTGCTGTAGCTGTTAATGTATTTCTGGAGCTCTATTCCCTTCCAGCTTCTTCTTCTGTAGGCTGCATAATCTCCCCTTACAGGCTGTGTTTCCCTGACTCTCTGATTCCTTTGCTCTGTTTTTGGTATCTCAAAGTCTGCACTTGCTGGATGTGATTTCACCAGATTATTGCTCAAATATGGTGCACCCATGAAATTACAACCCTTTCACTATTTTCTACAGTACATTTGATGTGACTGTTGAAGACAGTGGAAATGTGCATATTCTGAAATCCATTATTGCCTTTAACAAGGGTCTCATTCACCCTAATCTGGTTTCCACTCTAACAAGCAGAACTGGGGACACTTGGCTTTCACAATCCAAGATTCCCAGTATGGATGAAATCACCAGCACTGCTCATCCTCAACAGGCACACTTCGTAACTTCAATATTTAAGTATTTCAGGTATTTCCAGTTCATCTCTATGGCTGAGGATGCACCTATGCAGCACTCTCACAATAAAACACTTTAATTGCAGACCAACCTCAAAGATTCAGTTACTGTTTCTATCCAGAAGACCAAATCCTGGCAAGAGAGAGAATAAAAGAACAAGATTGTCCTCCAGCAAGGACAGAAGAATTAGCAAATTCTTATAATAGAACTACTGCATTGCTGACAGGGAAATCAAAATGCCTTTGTAAGCCAGTTAATTACATATGGACTTGAAAGTGATCTTGCAACAAGGAAATCTTACTGGACAGAGTATTACAGAGAAATCTCATGTTGATCTTTGAATAATACCAATGCTTTCTTTTAAACAAAGCAAACATGTCACTACACTACTTACAGCTTGGGAATAAACTTCCCTTTTGTACAGAAAATACTTAGTCTATCTTACAAGCCCCAAAAATCTGCTGCAGAGTTTCCTTCCAAAGCAACAATCATTGCATGAACATGCAGAAGTCTCTTCATCTGCACCACTTATGTCACAGCTCCAATTCTTCCCTCAATGAGGCAAATAGAGTTGAGTGTTTTTTGAGGCTCCTTCCTTGCTGTTTTCTGCAAGTGAAGAAACATGCAGCAGTAGGAGAACTGCAAAGAAGACACCATGGTGCTCGTGGACATGATGGACTGGGAATGGTCCATACCCAAACAGGCTTCCAACTTCTATATAGAAGTATTGCTTCATAACTGGGGCATCAAAAACACTAAATGGATTGAGTATCTAATTATATCTATTTCTTTACTCATCCTGTGTATCTTTTTAATAAGAACTTATATTGATTACACATTTTACACCAAATAATTTCCCTCCATATAACTACTGTCAATCCCAGAGTAAGTAACTGTAATGAACACTAAACAAATCAAGATTTTTCAATATTAATTTGCAGACACAGCATTTTTGGAAAGGAGCAACAAGGATACTGACCCAACTTCTCCATTTTATCAGTATTGAAAAAAATATGCATTTTGGAACAAAAAGGAAGAGAACAGTTTGCCCATGGATAGAGTAATAATATTGAATCAATTTACACATTAATTAATAAATTATTAATAATATAATAATGCAATTTTAAAAAATTATGAGCTGTTTCCTCTTTACTGCAACATTTTACAGCTTACCCATGTATACTTGCATATTTATGTGAGTGCTTCGTAATTCCAGAATACAGGGCAAAGTTAGACATGGAAATCTTCAGTACCAAGCCCTGGAGCACTCAGAGAGTCTTTGCTGCCAAAAGCACTTCAGATAGGACTGGTTTTAATGGGACTTGAATATCAGTTGACTGGATATGAGCTTCTTCAGTAAGCAAGGTTGACAAGAGAAGTCTGTTTCTAGGATGCTCCAAAGAATGACAGAGGAGCAGCCTCAGCAAGGAAGCAGACTCAAAAGTCTTCCAAAAGGGCAACAGTGCTGCCCTACTGGAGTTTAAGCAATTCATTGCATCTGAAAGGTTTACTGCCCTTCTCCTGCCCAGCATACCAGGCAGGGAGAGCAGGAGAAGAATAAAATGAACACAAAAGGAGAAGAACAGGTCATGTGCCAGACTACACCAGCGGCAAACCTGGCCTTGCCACTAATTCCAAGTTGAGGCATCAGATCTCACAACACGAATGCACAGAGCCTCAGAGGAGGAAATCAAGTATGAAAAAATGATCCTGTATTTATAAAGAAATAAGCTGGAGGTAACTTGGAAGACCTCCAACAAGTCATAGAGGCAGTTCAAAGCATTACCAAAGACAATTCACTCAATGCCAGTCCTTCCTCTCAAATGGAACAAAGATCAAGCTCAACCTAGCAATTAGTTCAGACTGCATTAGACTGTCAGAACACTTTGGGGGCTACCCTAGCCAAATGAACCAATTATTTCATTCTTCAATGACCTTTCCCAGACCTAGAGACATCCCTGTCCACTTTTCCCCTACCAGTACTGCATTAGATATTAAATATTTGTTATATATATTCTTTTGTATATATTTATATATATATATATAAGCGTAACCTCAACAAAATAACATGTATTCCCATTTCCCCTCTGGTTTTCTCCACTCTCCCTTCTTATATCCTGAATTCTCACTTTTCATTTCACATCTCTACAACTGCTTTAACTTCTCCAAGTTAGGGTATCCTTTTTTGTCTCAGACAAACTTTTGCATTAATTTGCCTCTTCTTATTTCGCTTCTTTTCAGAGCAGGTTCAGTACTCTTGATACCACCCTAATATCAAAAAATAAGAATCCAAACAACCTCTACAGGTTCCTTGCAAAGGAAATAAAGATTAGAATTAAATACTTTATTTTAAAGGTAGCATCCTCCTTGGAGTACATCCAGAACTGCCTCTCATTTCACGCAGATTTGACTGTTACTCCTCATACACTTCTTAAGAGATCACGATTACTACCAACTTGAGAAATAAAAATCCTCTCATAAAACACCATTCCCCACCCCTTTCCTGACATTAAGAAGGCATTTTTTCTCAGTGGGACCTCAAAAACACACAAACAACAAACAACAATCAACCCCAGTCAGTTACAAGGTCTTACTTCATATGGAACGAATCCGAGGTGACAGCCTAAAGGCACTGGCAGCAGCTTCCTTAAGGCATCATTTTTATTTCAAAAGCCAGTTTGAACACACTTAGAAAATGTGGAAACAGGCTTTTGTCTATGCAAAGCCACACAAGAGGGCCACAGGGATCCAAAGAGCAGATAAAAACAGAAGCCTGGAGCTGATGGTGATTCTGATGCTGATGTGAAGAGATCCCCCACCTCCCAAAATGAAAAGTTCTGCATGTTTTTAATGCAGCAACCAACCACACTCTGCACCTACCACTGCAGATTGTTTTGGTAGAAAATACCCAATTGTGAGGGTATTACACCCTCAGCTGTTAGGACAATGAGATCCACAGTTTTCAGACAGCAGCTAGTGAACTCAGGGATTTAATGTCCTAGCTGACATTTCTACAGGTAAAATCCACTGCTTTTAGGTGGTGCCAGTCTAGTAGCAACTCAAAGTCCCACGGTTTTAGGTTATGTTTCTCATCACTGATACCTGCTGGTGAGGAGGAACAAGAGACAAACTGAGTAATTCTCATTGTAAGCAGCTCCTTGAGTAACAGAGCCTTTGGAAGTGTCTGGTATTCGACTAGAGGAGCTACATGAATGAGATGATTTAATTTACAGTTCTACTGTGGAAAACACAAAGCAATCTTGCTAAAACCCAGCGAAGCATTTAGAACTGAGCAGGACAATTTCAGATTGGTAATGAAGGAGCTGCTAAATGTTCTTAAAACTACAAGCTTCACCATAACAGCAGCAGCACAGAAGAGCCTTGTATTCCCTTTCCTAAAATCCTGCACAATAGAGGTAACTATAAAAACATAGGAATTACCAGTGAGGAACTGCAGAGGGAATTTTGAAGTGAAAGCAGAGCAGAGGCATTGGGAGAAAGTTTCAAAAACATGTCAAGTTCTATATTTCCCTCTGGTTTAACCACTGTTGGTGTGTAAGCAAAGTCTCTAAAAAGTCAGCCCAGGAATCACTACACCACAGTGTGTCAACACAGGCATCCCTTTTGAAATAACTTCTGAGGTGCCTGAAGCTACAAGATTAAATCCCTTAGGAATTCTAACTCAAAACACTATCCCATTTACAATAACAACTTGAGTGTTGTTGATGTGGAGGTTCCAGCAGGATTTGCTGGCAGGCAAATTACCTCAGACTGATCACACTGCTCAACTACGTCCACAGCACTGCTGGGTTACGTCACCTTAATTGAGTAAAAAGCAACTTAAGTTGTGCTGACTGCTGACAGACAGAAAGACTAATCTGAAGGCACATTTCAAAAAGCGACCTGCTGTCTGAAGTGATGTGATTTATTCCTGACTCCAAAAAAACAAGGACAGAGCTCCTGAGCTGGTGGAGCATTAGGCTGAGAAGCAGAACGTAAACATTCTGGTTCTCATCACAACCCACTGCAGGGATGTGACAGGGTCACAAAGGCATTCTTTAGAAGGCAGTTTTCACTACTGCTTTTCTGACTGCTTCCCAAATCATTTCCCAGCTAAAAAAAAAAAAAAACCCCAACATGGAGATGTAAAATCTGCAAATGTTTATTGCCTGGGGTTTTTTTGAGAGAACATTGTGCAAAACCTCACTGGAACGCACAGAGCTTTCTAGCAAGAGTAAATAACCACCCATTGCCCTACAGCCCTGGCAGGGATAAAGCTGCATCTGAATTTCAGCTTTGCCCATTAGGGAGCTTTGAACAGTTGCAGAATGCTGCTCTGAAGAGGTCATCTTTCAGTGTTAAGAAGATCACTGTCCTGTTATGCCTCAGCCTGAAATAAAGGCATTCAAAACATCTATATGCTATATTTAGTTTGTTCTGTTTATATTTAGTTTGTTATGTTTTCAGTGACTAGAAAAGAAAGATGGTTGTTGCTCACAAGCCAAAAAAACCCCAACCAAAACCCAAAATAATCCAAAGAACACCCAAGGCAACCTTTTTTTACTCCTAGAAAAACAAGTTATTTTACTTCTCTACTGATGGTTCCCTAAGAATCAGAGTGAACCTGACTTTTAACCTACAAGCTGTGTTTTTTTTCTGCAGATACCTTGAGTTTCTGAGCTATATTGCAGCAGTCAAAATACAGAGGCACAAATTAACTCTGAACATGGTCTTGTTGAGTTAACTGACATGTTTGGTTCACACAGCATTGATGATTTGAATGAACATGATGCAAGCTCTTTAAAGAAGCCAGTGCTGCAATCTAAAGTTTATATTATGCAACTTGTGTTAATTGGCCTGTTCACTGTACAGGAAGATCCCACCAGCTGCAATCTTTGTGTGACTACAGCAAAAGAGCAGATTTTAACTCTTATTTTTTAAAAATTAAATGCTATGCCTTTAAAATAGAAAGTATTTTATGGAAAAAAGACGAAAAACCAACAACTTCCTGCAGTTACTTCCTGAGACACTTTTTACTGATTTTTATATGCAATGAAGCTAAAGAGTCAGAGAGAAATGCTCAGTACCAGAACTCTTTAAATGAAATTCAATGCAAATTCATTTACAGCCAGCTTCTACACTGCCAGTTTGGGATTATTACTACTTATGTATCAAAGTCATGCACCACTTCGTAGGCTTTTGCAAGCCTTCCTTGTTTGCAGGAACAAGATAAAATGATTAGTAACTGATAGAATTCTTCATTATTTTTATCTTGCTAAAAGGTCAAAGGTCTCATGCAAGAAGAACATATGGAAGGTGCTTTTTTGAAACAAAGAGAGGCAGGAAAAAAAAGCAAGAATAAATCCAGCAGTTGGGCTGGGAAGGGAGGGAGCCGTAGTGCAGCTCAGGTCCACATGGGGGACCCAAGTCTAACAGTTCAACAGCTCTGGCACCAAAAATTACTGAGGCGAGGTATCACAGCTCTGGGAGAAGTTTAAAGACTTTCCAAAGTGGCACATCCAGACCTATAACCTTTCTGATTACTGCAGAAGTGAGAATTCCATGTAGGTGAAGATTGTGGATAAAGGGGAGGAGAAGGACAAGCACACATGCACTGACTGACACAAAGGGACAGGATACACTGGGGACTGATCCCATCCCTGACTCAAATTTGACAAACTTAACTTCACCTTTGTTTCTCGAAGAATTGACTCATGACCCCCTCTAACTGGGCGGGCAGGCTGCACTAACCCACCAGTCTTTAGTGTTGTGAAGTTGGCTCATAAAAGCCTCCACTGCCAAAACAGCCAGGCCCCAAACATTCTAGAACACTGAGGAATTTTCTTGACACTTCTTCATGGGTTGTCACATTAAACATTCCAAAGTAATTTCTCATTACTTCTCCCCGGAGCCATTTCCTTCTTAAATAGTGACTACTTAAAAGCAAAGGCAATACCCCAAAAGCATTTTAATATCAAAGAAAATTACTTCAAGTTGAAGCACCATGGCAACTACAAGTTGCTATGCATTTTAAGTTGATCACTTCTTTTGAATTTCCATTTATAACAGACCAGAGTTGTTTAACACCCAAACACACTGACAGCCCAACCCTCCAAACAATGACATTTTCAAGTGTGCTTCTCCATTAGTCAACAAACAAAACAAGAAATAAGTTAACAAGAAGTGTTTTACTGGCAAGAATAAATATTGAAATAATGAGGGGGATGGGGTGACCCTCATAAATTGCTTATTGCTTTGCCAGTCTTTTCATATGGAGACGTGGTGGGTCATAGGGAAGTGAACGTGTCCACATGAGGTAAGAAAATGTGAGAAATGCTGTAAATGTGAATTGGAAACCACAATAGGATAACTGAGGATACAGAGTAGAGATAAACACCTGACAGGAATATAAAAAAAAAAAAAAATCAAAGTATTCTACGTGTGGTTGCAGATTGTCTTTACATTTCCATTTACAACTACCTTCCAAGTCTAAAATGTTAAAATCGCACATGCAATACATCTGAAGATGAAGATCAGAACTACAAACTAAGGGACCCATTTTTCAGGAAAATTGTAAATTTTTAGAAGTCAGAGAATCCATAGTGATCAATTTTCTGCATGCTTTAAGCAAGAAGAGATCTCAATGAGTTAGTACCTTTCTTAACAAACTCTCCACATTTAAGCAGTTTCAGACCTGTTCTAATTCATGTGAAGAAAAGAAAAAAAAAAAAAAGAAAAATATCCCCAATGCAGCTTAGATTCAGTTCTTATGATTATGCACCTTAATTACATCTTTAGCAAAACTTTTTTTTTTTTTTTTTCTGTAACAAAATTGTTATTTTTAAGCTTTCACATGTTTTGGACTTCTGATGAGATCAAAATACTGCTCCTATCAGAAGAGTTACTGAATCCAAATATTTACAGGGAAAACTTAAACACAGAGTAATTGCAAAGCACACAGTACATGCATATTTTTGGTGGAAACGCATTATTTGCGCTATAAGGCACAAGTGTCCCTTCTGGATTTATTTCAGTCCAGTTCCTGTATTGAGAAAGTTGAAAACAGAACAATTTTCTCATTTACAAAATCGAAATGTTCAAATAAATATTTTCTTCTGTGAAACACACTGCAAAGCACAACTGCATATTCCTCTTGCTCCTAAGAGCTCCCCAGTAATGTGTAACTGGCCAGGGAGTCCCTGTCCAGGGTCCAGACCATTTCAGTTCAGTGATTCTGCTTTAGCAGAACGCGGACATTGCAAATTCAAACCAACTCCTGCCTGTGGCACAGCTCTACCTTGTGTCAGGAGCCCATTTCAGACCTGCAGAAACCCCTTTTTCTACCCAGTAACTCAGCTAAGCCCTTTCTGCCGCTTTCTTGGGGCTCAGATCACAATCTTTTAAGAAACTGAGCAGCCAAAATTTGCTTGCATCTCTGTTTAAATACAACTCCTTTGCTTGCAGTAAAATTCTTTAAAGAAAAATCAGTTTGCTATGCGAAAACACTCCATAGATATCATGGACTATACTATGGACACAGTAGCATTATATACTTCACCAAGCTGCTTCAAAATGAAGTGAGAAAAAAATATGACCTATTTCATATTTCTGTTCTGTATTTTTACAGCTGACTGTGCCACAATAGTCACTTTAGCTACAAAAGTTACAGTTAAAACTAATGCTGGCACTCTTTATGCACTTAAATAAAAGACAGCGGATTACTTTTTTCCATTCCTACATGAAATATTCAAATGAAGCACATACAAATAAAGCATGTACATTCAGCTAGAGGTTGTGTAAAATTTATAGATTACTGACATTAAGTGTTTAATATAATCGTTGAGTATCTGCAATGCACCCTGGGATCCACTAGAACAGGAAAGAGAAAAAAAAAGTAGGCCTTCATGAATTTTTTTAATAGTCTGCAAGGTAAACGTTTAAAAAAATTAAGAATTTTTACTTTGCTGCCCTAATTGGCATTTCAAAACGAGTTTTCTGAACAGGAAGCAGCAGCAAAGGATTACATCACGGAAGGCATTCTTACCAGACCAAAGCCTATCAGTTTTTTGTGAAAGGAAAGGAGTGTCAATTAAAAGATTCACTAATTGAAAGAAGACACAGCACAAAATGTTTAAAATCCTGAGCAGTCACAATCCACAAAAACTTTTGAACAGATGGGGAAACAAGCAGGGAAATACAGCAGAAACTGATTATCTTATTTTGACTATTGTCCATTTCCTGCTGATAAATAAGTAATCGCCTGTTGTAAAACCCTGCGAGCAATTAAAAGACCACAACATGCTCATTTTACAGGAACAGATTATAGAAGCAAGTACAAGAAACAGGAACACAACTTTAAAAACAAAACCTTTGGTGCCAATGACACTACACATTTCAGTTAGGTTTGGGTTTGTTTTCAAATACCCCTGAGGAGCTAAAAATTACTTCCATTGGTTATCACCTGAAACAGAGCACAGGAAAAGGGAAATTTAAACTACTACTTCTGCTTCAATGGCCCACATTTCCTGGAGGAATGATCTGTGGAAGAAAGGATGCTCAGAGATCTCCCCAGTTTCCGACAGAGGGAGCTGGCCAAACTTGCATGGCAGTCTTGCTGGTCTCGAAATAAAACTCACCGGTAAACCAACCACACGGAATAACTAATTCTCACTTCTGTAGGAAGCAGAATTTAAACAGGCCAGCAGCCAGGCTATATAAAATTGGGGAAATGTCACATTATGTCATTAAAAAAAACAAAAACAAAAAACAAAAGCAAACAGAATGTTTTAAGGCAAGCAAGTGGCAAGATGTTTAGGTTTTTTTGAGACATTTCAGTTGAATACAATAGCTTTAAAAAAATAAATCTGTAATATTTTCCAGTTAATAGGCTAAAAACAGGCCTATTAACATGATAATAAGCCTATAACATTCATGTTATGAACAGACCATCAGAGGGGGCATCCTTATAGCCCAGTGGGCAGAGAAGCTGCAAATCAGCTGACAATTATTCCAATAATCTGAAAACTCGTCTTTATTAAAAGGGATTCTTAAGGTGAAACCATGACTTCAAGACAAAAAAAAAAAGTTTAGAAGATTTTTTTTTCCTGGGTTTAAAAGCTGCTAAAAATCCACAGGACTCCTAAATCTTATCCTTTTCTTTAATTCCAAAAGAAACCATGATAGCGAATTATTCATTGTCGCAAGTGTGAATGTCAAGCTGCGACCATCCTCACTCCGGACAGTTTGTGAAAGAACTCTTTGATGTGGATTTAAATTAAAAGGGCTCTTCCTCTTGCCCCCAAGGTGCACTAAAATTCAAATGCAGCCTTCAGTATTCTGGCTCCATTTATAAATTACTTTTTGACTGACAGAAGACTTCCAAGAGATTCTCTTGAAGATAAGAGGGTGGCTGTTAATCATATCCATAACATGCACGCATATTGCAGCTACCAGTCTTAAAATTACCAGGATTTTATATTTCTTAGCACTTGAAACTCCTGCAGAAGCAAAATTATGTTCCTAACGTTTCTCAGAAGGAAAAAGCAAGACACTTCAGTATTTTCACATATAAGAGCTACTTGAATTAAGGGCTGATAAGGATCTGTAACTAACTGATTAAGATGCCAGTTGATATCTACTAAAGATAAAATACAAATGAGTAAAATCCTCTCATATATTATGTACACAATTAATGCCTGTCTACTTTTGGAAAAAAATGGAAATATTAATTCCATCGGGTTACTCGAGGTTAGGAGAAGACTCCCAAACACACTTCTATGCATCCCCTCCCCCAAGAATATAGAAATAGATAACCTGACAGTTTTGGATGCATTTTGGCAATTCAAGAACTAAAACACATTAAAATGCATGCTAATTTGTGAACTGTTAGCTACAGATTTTCTTTATGATGTGCTATAAATAACAGGAACATCTCTTGCTGCATTGTCTTTCCTAAGAGAATGACAAAAAAACACCTTTGGAAAAAGTGGAGAAGTAAAGGAGCTTCTTAAATTTAACATCTAAGCAAGGAAACCTCTTAAACCACTGTAAAATACTGAAATCTATCTGGAAGGAGACTCATTAAGGGATCAGCTCAGCTTCCATATCGTGCAAGTTTCCCATCATTATTCCCCTACACTGTTTCTTTACACTTATTTATGAAACATACACGATGTAGTCCATTTTCTGCCATATTCAGGTTGGCGACTCCCTTCAGAAAAGCACTGAGTGTTTCAGGATGCATCTGCCACTTGTAAGCACCTTCTCACCCAGAAGAATGACTTGAAATAGTTCTGAACTACCTACCACTTTTGACAGCTACTCAGCTTCTTTACTTCTTTATTTCGGAAGTTCTGGTGTTCTTAAAACTGCTACTGGTGAATTCTAACCACCAAAAAGTCTTGGAAGATGCTTCACTCTGCCCCCTTGCCCAGGCAGGAAATCCAAAATCTCAAAATCCTTAATGCTGAACAACGTTTATTAGCACTGCATTGAGTCATGCCTTCTGCTCCTGCTCTTTCCTTTTCTTAGTTTTGTTGTTGCTGTTTTCATTTATTTTAATTTATGAGTTGTCATGCAATAAATCCAACTTACACGTATTTTTTAGTAGGTACCAATGCAAAACACCATTTTCCATGTTAAAAATAAACACACCCTCACATTCATGAAACTACTTCCTGCCTTGAGGGATTTTTGTTATATCTTAGTGTTGAATCTTCTTCCTAAAAGATTAAACTTTAATCTCCCTAAGCCAAATTTATTTAAATATTTTGGTCTGAAAATTATAAATCCCAGTTATACAAAGCTGTGTTTATGAAGTCCTACAGTTTTCACTCTTTCGCACTGGCATAACACACTACTTCTGAACAAAGCAAAAAAGTCAACACCAGCATTAAAGTTTGTGTAATCCTAAATGATTGAAAAAGGGAGGAAAAAAATTATAAAGAAAAAAAACTCTCAAGAGCTTCACAGCAGTCATCAGGTACTGACCCTGGGGCCTAAAACAAGTTTTTCTTGTTGACCACACCAACCATAAAGTTCATAGCTTAGCATGGAAGAACACACTCCAATTAAGCAGTGGTGTACAAAAAGGATGTTTACTTTTTCCTTCTGTGCTAGTCCTTGTTCATTTATAATCGAGGTAAGATAATTAATTGCCAAGGTTCCTCCACCCCAGCATTACTCATGTGTTTCAAACAAGAAGTGGAACAGAACAGTGAAAAGCTTAGGAGTCACTGTGTTTAAATCAAAGCAACACAAACAGCTAAGCCAGCATTTTATTCCTATGACCTGTTCAACTACACTTGAAAGACAAGGTCCTAAACTGGTTGTAAGTTGTTGTAAACTCGAAGTTCACCACCTGCACCACCACCCAGGAGAGCTACAATCACATGGACAGCGTTGTGTAATACATTTAATAAACTTAATACAAATCTCACTCAACCTCATGTTCAGCACAGCTTCATTGGGTAATTTCTGATAGCTACAATATCGTGGGCCTTAAAGCAATAAATTAACTTTGCTGATAAATGTCCTCCATTATACAGTGTGGTTCTGGTAAAAGGACTCCTACAAAAGCAACTGCCTGCTTTTCTTGCTCCCAAAGATGAGGTTTTCGTGTTTGAGCAAATAATCATCAAAAGGGATGCTAAGCACCTTTTTACAGAAGAAGTTTTACAGGCACTTGCTATTTCATGATGTCAGATGAGAAAAATACTGAAGTTTTGGGCACAGGATTGGTCATTTTTGAGAGGCGTCTAAGAAAAATATTTGGTGGATCTTTTCTTAATTTGGAAAAGTGATTAAACATCCAGATGCCACAAAAAAAATAGTGAGAGGAAAACATTATAAGATAGCTCTCCGAAGCTCAAAAAAATTAGGCCCTTTTACATATTGCCACAACAGACATAATAACAGGACTCCTTCTCCCATAGATGAAAAGTCTTGCTTTATGCTTTGAAGTATATTATTAGTCTAGAATACAAGTGTTTATTTCATTTCTTTTTAACCTATGTCGGCCACATGAGGAAAAGGTGAGGGCTGCAAGTTTAGCATGGGGGTCACTTCAACAAGAAGCTTGACTTCGGTTTCTCTACTGAGTCAAAAAACAACCCGTGTCCTAAATTGCCAAATTACTCTTGCTCAGACTTCTGCACCCCTATCCTGGCAATTAGCACCCTCCTCAGCAGTCAAGCTGCAAAGCTAACAGTAGTCTCCAGGTAAGCAAACCCAAAGCAATAGTCAGAACTGGATCACTCCTTCAGTACAGGGACAGCGTTCCAACCAGGAGCAGGTGTGTGCAATATCATTTTACAATCTCTGTGTCTAGAAGGAAGGTTCTGAGCCCATTAAGCCTCAATAGCCCTGCATCATTTACAGCCTTTAAGTACAGTATTAGTGGCTCCTTGCCCTGCACTAAACTCCTGCAGTTTTCTTCCTAAATAACATTTCTAATAGAAGAGCACTACTTGAATACTCAAAAACAACCCACCACAAAGAACACCCACCCCTAAATCCCACAACAAATGTACACTGATTTTACTTCAAAAACCACTGCCAAAGAAATTAGCATGAGTTAGATAAAAGATCAAAGCTTCTCGTATAAGGTGACACAACTGCAGCCATGACTCACATCCATTCTGTTTCTGAAAGAAACAGGTTTGACCAAGTGAAGAAGTTGCAGACTCAACAGGTTCTCAATATCCTGCTCCATAAATAAGCTGCTTACAGCATCGTTGTTACTCTTGAAAATAGTTTTGTCTTGTCCAGATGAAACCATGGCACTCACACAGAATCTCGCCAGTGTCTTTTTTAACTTACTACCCCCTACACTATTCAGAGCAGCTACTGCCATGATGGGGTTGCCTGCACCAGAAAGCAAAGCTGCACCCCATGCACTGCAAAAGTTAGAATTCCCTCCAGTCTATTCCTCACTGTACCACTCCTCCATCTCTGCTTCCAAATTTTTTTCCAGACACATGAACTAAAATTAACTGCAGCGATGATCTCACCAACACAGATTTGCTCGAGAAGGTGCCCAAAGTTCATGCTTGCTCTATTTTCTGAAGGCTGGAAAGCACCACACTTTGGAAGGCATCTGGTTAGGCAGCCTTCCCTCTGCTCTACCAGGGAATGTCAAGAAATTTGGGGCATGTTAAAGACGTGAAAGTGGAAATCTCTAACAGTGATCAAACTGGAAATACTTGTGTACAACACAGAACTATGCAGCAAGGCTGCTTTGGTCTGGAACTAGCACAGAAGTATGCCAGAGATGAAAAACAAACAGTCTGAAAACCTTTTTATGCTCCAGAAAATTCACTCAGGAAAGATTTCTTGATTAAGTAGTGGATTCTCTAGCATATCACACAGAAATTAATTTTTGAAGTTCTCCATAATATTTTTCCCCACAGAGAATAAATGCATCTATCTGTTTACAAAAAACCTTGTAGGGATTAATCATGTTTGAGCTCTAACCCACATCAGGCATGTTTGAAATTACTGAGAGCAGACAAATGCCATTATAAACGTGTAGCAATTCATCTCCTCATGGTCACATTTGAACTCTGTGCCTATTAGCTTGGCTTCCCCTAGGCTGAAAATCAAGGCTGAGGACACCACCACCTAATCCAACATTCCTCCAGTAAGAGCCTCACAGTGCTCTCAAGCTGACACAGGTGACCTTGCCCAGGTGACAACAGCTACAAGACAAACTGAGGTTTTAAATACAGTGGCAAGAGAGAATATGCACAAGGAAAACAGACAATGAGACAATGAAGGGATCCGAGGGTAGATGTACCCATGCTTGCTGCTTTTTTCCCACATTAAGAGGCAAAGCTGTTTTCCTCTGAGGTGATCTGCATTTGCCACGGGAAAGTTACACTAATTGATGTTTCCAGAGAGAGCATAAACCCAGTCAACCCAAAAAAAATGACCACAACCGAGTTACAAGTCTGTGTGTGACCACAGCCACAAGCCCAAAGCTTCTCCCCGCAATTATTTCTTCAAGAAACATGTACCTATGAAATAACATCAGGAAATTCATCTACTGCGAGTAGCTACAAAGGCAGTAGTTACCAAAGACAGTTTAAATTAAAAAAAAACCCCAAACTCCCCCAAATAAGTGCATTTGTTATCAAATTTCCATAACATGCTCTAGAACAAACAAAAAAATAAAGATGAGTCCGTCAGCACACATTTTCTACAAAAGTCCATGCTCCTCTCTTCCCATTTTGGACTCCCACTTAACAGACAGAATTGTTAAATTTTTAAATTAGATTTGAAGCATAAATTAAACCAGGATTACTTGCAACACACACTGCAACAGACTCAAACCACCAAAAACTCCTCAAAAGTGCAAGTACTAACAACAGGCTCCCCAAATTTAAGGAAGTTCTGCCTCTTTTTACCATATTTACAGGTAACATTCACAGCTACACTATATCAATTAAAACAATGCAAAAATAAGACTGTACTGGTTTCTAGACTTCTAGGACTTTTCAAAAGAATAGAAAAAAAAAAGCAAGCACCTATGTATCACATCAATATATATATAAAAATACGATCATGCTATGGAGAGAGATGTTTAGTGCCTAAAAACCTACCTGAGACTTCATAACATGCAGTTTGTTTGAGTGCACTGTATCAACAAACAGTCAACTCAAATAATAAATATATAATGGTAGTTTACATCTGCACTGTTAAAGTGCTTGGAGCCCTGCTCTTATTAGCATTGTTTAATTCAACTTATTTTACATGCATAGCAAACCAGAAACATCAAGCATTGTGCCTATAACAATTGTAAGTAAATATTCAACTGCCACTGAATTCAAAACAAAACACAACAACCAAACAAGAACAACAATGACAATAAAAATCAAACAACTTATTTATGTTTTATGAAATCAAACTTATTTTGTGTGATAACACCCAAAAAAGCTGTCGCACTCAATTATCCTCCAATTTAATTTTAAATGATTTAGCATCAAATGCTTCATAGACAAGCACATATAAAAGCACAAAAACACATTACAAGAAAAAAAAAATAAAAATAAAAGAACAAACTTTAACATTTGAGTTCTTCTACTGTGTATCCACAAGGAAAAAAAACAACAACATGAACCAGACTGAGAAACATTACATCATCTTCATCCATGGGACTGAAAGTATTTAAAAAGCAAAAAAGATTTTCCTCTCTTACAAACTGATATTTTACTGGATCAAACCAGAAAGAAGAACTTACAACACTGCTTTGCAGCCTCGCTGCATATTTTTATTTGTGCACCACAAAGCTCTCCCAAGAAGGTACACGAGTCTTGGATCGTTTTGTTTGGCTGCTGTTGTTTTCAGACAATTTTAAGACATTACCAAGCTCCCTCTACTGTTCCTTTTATTCCTGAGACGTCAGTAAAGCACAAGCCCAGGAAAAATGCCTTGTCCTAGACAGGTCTGTGTCCTAAAACAAGAGATAATTTGATTACAAAGACTTATTTCAACTTTTTTTTTTTTTTTTTTTTTTATAAATAGAAAAGTTCTACATTCAAAATTCAGTGTAGCATAGAGAAGATTTTCCTTAATAGTTACTGCAGCACTCAGCACGTCCAAACAAAACATACAAACTAACAGGAAGTAGAAATACTCCTTACTACAATAAAAATTTTTAAAAATCCATGAACATAATAAAACCCACTAAACAAAGTAAAAGCACCATAAATTTCTCCTTCACAGTTCACCACATTCAGGACAAGCTGGTGCCTTAACCCACTTCCATCAACTTTCATTCTGTATTACAAATATTGAACTTTCATCACACCCACTAGGCTATGAGGGGGTCTTTAAGCATTCTCTTAACATCACAGCAAACTCCAACACTGCCAACAAAGTCAAACTGCAGCTTCTGTAAGAAGCCTGGGCATGGTGCTTGCTCCCAGGGTCCATCCCAATCCAGACTTTATCACGTCAGTCAGCTCTGAACTAATTTTGAGTCAACCACCTCAGTCTGAGCTTCAGTTCCCTCCCAGGTACTCACAGCAAAGATGTTAAAGTCTACATTCAAGGTGTGTCTTGATTTTTTAGTTCAGGGGGACTAAACTGAAAATCACCTCTCATTGGTACTGAGATCCACAAAGGTGCCCAGTTTCCATCATTAAAGAACAAACTGCAATTTCAGAGACATTTCCAACTCTCTGTAACCTACAACTGTACTGGCAACCACAAAAGCATCAAAAAACCCAATTTCCACACACATCTCAGAACAGAGATCTGTGTTTGTAGTTACATTTTTGCTTAGTGCTCATTCTTCCATATCTCAGCCACAAGCTGATCTCCATGGGGAAAAAAAATACTGTAATATTATCATTTTACAGAAGAGCCACTGCTTCACTGACAAAACATCACCCAATGATTTAGGGTAGGAGACACCTCTGGAGCTCATTCACTCTGACCCCGTGTGCCAGCCTCAAACCTAGTTCAGGTTAATGAGAACTCTGTACAGTCGAGTTTCAAGCATCTTCAAAGACAAGAGACCCCATGGCCTCTCTGGTCAAGAGCTGAGATGAAGCAGGTCACAGATTATGCTCCTCTCAAGGATAATTACATTTCCTTATCATCAAGAGCTGGCAAAAGCCCCTGCCATTGCTGACAAAATGATATTGCTATGTCAAATAGCACTGGAAGAGTTAGCAGCAACAGCAGCTGTCAATTCCCAGGAACAGAGCTTCTGCACTGCAAACTGTTTCTGACAGCATTTTTCGAAGCACAACCATTTCCTGAAGTCATCTTGCCAAAACTGACAAGACACTGGGCATTTAGTTGGAAATAGTCCCTCTATTTCTAGGCATAGAGGTCCATATATTTACTGCTATGCTGTGATAACGGGTCAAATGCAGAATATGTTCTCAGCCTTTAAAAGCAGCAGTCACATCAAATAATCCATGGAGAAAAACCAGTGCTTACAAACAAGTCAGCTAAATGAATGGTCTTTTATTTTATCAACGTGATGAATGACTTGCTGAATCACTTCTGAAGTCAACTCCTTTTGTTGTTTGAGGTTTTTGTTTTGTTTAGTTTTAATCAATTGCAGTAATAAGTCAAAGACAACCTAAAGATTCAAATTCCCCCAGCGACTTGTAGCCAAGGTAAACATTCCTTTTGCCATTATTTTATATTTGGTGCTTCCCTCCTTGATTGAAAAGTAAATCTTTACCTGCTCAGTCAGCTCGGCACTCATTTTCTTATATTAAGTTCAATAGTTAAGTCTCCAGCTATGATCTAGAAGTACAAGAGAGAATCTGAATTTTTGATATTGAAACTGACAGAAAACTAGCCTAAATATCCAAGTTTGTTTCCTGTGCATACAAACACAAGTGCACATGTGTGACAGTCAAGAGAAAACATGCAGGGGAAGTAGCTCTCCCCCAGTTCCCAAAGTAATTTTTGGAAGTTCCTAGAAGTTTGGACTTGTACCTCCAAGTGTAATCCACAGGTTTTACACTCATTTCAGAGAGTTCTAGTTATTTAAGATCTCAACACACACTGCTAAACCAGAGCAGTTAATTCTACAGTTCTGATTAACTCCTGTCAGTACAGTTACTTTTTAACTTGACTCATCTTCCATTTCAGCTATCCATAACAACATTATTTTTCAAACTTCTGTGAACAGACAGGCAAGTTGCTCAATTCGATAATCAGTATTACCAACTTTGCTGGGTTCTAAAGTTTCTGCTGATTTTGGAGGCAGCCGTAAAAGCAGACTTCAAAGAACATCTTCACATCTTTATTTCAGTATGCTTTCTATGCTAGAAATAGCACCTACTTACTGTTTTAGTTAATCAAAGAAAACTGTAAGTATAAAGAGAAACACAAGTGAACTGCAGGGAAACACTGAGCTGGCATTACTTAAGTACGCACATAAAAACACTGTATAAAAACTATAAGCAAATCTACATGTCAAGGTTTTTTTTTTCCCCCTATATAGCAGTACCAGGCAGCGTGATATTTAGTGAGAAACATTTCAGCATTAACAAACCTTCTTAAGGCAGATGGAGCCTATGCCAGCATAAAAGTCTTTTTCCCTGAATAGCTGAAACTCTCTGAGGAGCTGGTATTTGCAGCAGCTCTTCTGGAAAGTGATACAGGTTCACATCAGCTCATATCTCACTAGTCCTACAACTGACACATTTTCAGTTTGATGAGACTTGCTCTATGGCTGCAGGATTGCCAAAATTATTGTAAGAGAGGAAAGGCTTCATGACCACAGGAAAAGGAATCTGGCACTGATAACTTTTATAGTTTCAAGCCAAAAAATTTAAGCCAAGATGAACCAATCCTGGCAGAGTGCTCCAAAGGCACAATGAAAACATGAGCGAATTAAAAAAAAAACCCTGAACACCTTTCTCCTTGGAGTGAGCCATTAACTTTGAGCTTGGCAAACCCATGTCCACTCCATGTAATCCTTTGACTGCAGTTGGGATTGTTCAACCTGGAAAAGAGAAGGCTTAGGTGTGACCTCATTGTGGCCTTCTAATACATGAAGGGAGCCTGCAGGAAAGATGGAGAGGGACTCTAAGGGCCTGGAGGGACAGGACAAGAGGGAATGGCTTCAAACTGACAGAGAGTAGGCTTAGATTGGATATTGGGAAGAAATTCTTTACTGTGAGGGTGGTGATGCGCTGGCACATCCTGCCCAGAGAAGTTGTGGCTGCTCCATCCCTGGAAATGTTCAAGGTCAGGCTGAATGGGGCTCTGAGCAACCTGGGGTAGTGGAAGGTGTCCCTACCATCTTTAAGGTCCCTCCCAACCCAAGCCACTCTACAATACATAACTGTACAGCAGAGCCTGGAGAAGATCCATTGTCATCCTTCCCCTATTCTGATTACATATTTTATGCTGTCAGCACTTAAAGCAGCCTCAATTCACCATCGCTTCAAGCCTGCTCAAAAATCACACATCAAACAGTGGCAGGGAGCAAATGCTGCTTTGACAAATGCAGCCTTTGACATAGAACTTCTAAGTTATGTCAAATTCCTCGTGTTGTTCCCTGTATTCCAATTTCTTCAGCTATTACAAAGAGTTCTGCAAGAATTAGGTCCCGAGAGTTTTGTTGTAGAGAATGAAAATCAGAAAGCTGCACCCCAATAATTTTTGATGTGCACATGCCATCACATTAGATTAGGTGCAGGTAATTATGTGAGTTAAAAAGCTTGCACAGAAAACAAAAACCATTTTTAGGTAAAAATAGTTTTCAAGTGTCATTATTGTATGCAGAAGAATTTTAAAGTAACTGCACAGAAAGCTGTAGTCTCTCTAGAGTGGACTCCATTTTCCATTTAGATTTGCTTCAGAAGACTGGAGATTTTTAATTTTTTTTTTCAAGTTCTGTTCGTGCTTTTGCTGTCAGCAACCTGGCTTAAAAAGCTGAAGGCAGTGCCAAGATACTGGTTGCTGACTTCTCTGCCAAACAATTCTTCTATTGTTCCTCAGGATTTAAACGGACTTCTTTTTGGATAAAGGACTAGTCACAAACCAGTCCAAATTAAAGAGCCTGAAAATTGGGAAAGCATGGCAAGATCTTTATCAGCATCTGGAAACTCACTCAACTAGTCTTCAGTCTTGTTATTTTCTTAGTCTCTCTTCGGAAATGGATAACCATGCAAAAAAAGCCACCAAATGCCTTTAAAAGCTTTGCTGAAATTAGTTGAGGCAGTGCTGCTAGAAGCTTCACAACCTAATTTCTGGTGATGAACAACTTAAACAAACAAACTCGATTTATATTCTTGTTACTCATTATTCTCTTGTTTACTGGATCACATGAGAACCCAGGTTTCCAGGGCTATTAGATACTTATTCCTAATCTTGCTCCTCCCAGCCCAAATGAGAAATCATTAAAAGCACATAAATCCTACAGCAGGAATCCAGCTGGTGGTACACTAAGCAGCTTTCACCAGCTGAATTCTCTTTATAGCATTTTCTTCATATTTTAAAGATATTCCAGTGGCACATCCAGCAAATTTAGGAATTGACTCCCATCCTTTGAGAGAGTTTACAAGTCTATCCCCATAAATGCAGTTTAACAGCATTATTTAACCCATCATTTGTGTCAGACCAGTAATCAGTATTTCCACTCCTCAAAACATCTAAAAAAAGGAACAACACCACAGGTTTTGTTTTGTTTAATGACATAACACTGAGCCCAAAACTCCACACCTTTCACAGAACCTTCTAACAGAGGGTTCTCATCCTCCAAACTCTTTTGGAGTTGCGTGCACACAACCTACAGTGATTTACTATTAGCAGTACTAAGGTGAGTATTTGGATTTCAGATTTTATGAATATGCAACTCTAGATGCTGACATTATTATCTTAGGAAAACAGAAATTCATTTTCAGAGTTGACCAACATTGAGATCCACATGTAAAAAAGCTTCTGGATTCATTACTCAAATAAATTCATAGTTCCCTAGGTAAAAGAAAAAAAAACCCCAAATTAGTAACTTTTGAGATAAATGTTGTCTACATTATGATTAAACCTCTACCGCATTTGCATCCCACTTACTAAATTTTCCAAAGAATTTATTTCTTGAGAGAATAACATAGAAAAGCTAGTTACTTCCTAATAATCCAAGTACTGATCTAGAGTTGAAGAAAAATCATTCTTCAAATGCCCTTGTGCTTAGATAAAACAGATCTTTTGGAAAGAAAGGGAGAAAAAAAGAGAAGGTTTTCTTTTCAAGTAAGTAAATATTTCGCAATTTAAACTGTTGTAAGCACCTTACTCTACCCTCCCCAAGCTTGTATCATCTAAATTAATCTCCTACTATCTCTAAAATGATCTCATAGGATTTCTGAAAGCAGGTACAAGTTTAATACTTCAAATCCATTTATAATCTGAAAAACAATTCAGCTTTAAAATCTCTTTGCCAGGTTCCAGCTCACTAACCCAAACCCCTTCGTGCAAAAAGTCAATTACACCAGTCTGAATCAATATTCAGCCAGCAGACAGCATCTAATGATTTCGTAACTTTTATGTTTCTCTCATTAAATCTCTGTGTGTAGTAAAGCTTCAGTAGGAGGATCAGTAAGATTTTCCTGTTTACATAGTTTATTTTCAAAACAAGCTAGAGCCAAAACACTACTATAAGCAAACTATTAAGTCTTCCCATGCAGCCATGCTTTGTGCACACACAGCACCCATCAAAGCTTTAGTGATAAGATACCAGTCAGAGATACTCTGCAAGACCATTTCTAAGTACCTGTAGCACCATAATTAAAACAACATTCCTCTCATTTACTCCTAGTAAATTAATATTTATACCCTGGTGAATAATGTTGCTGCTGCACTAGGTTAGGGGCACACAGCAGTGCTGTGATCAGCAGCAAAGCCCTGGGACAGCCCATCAGGACAGGAGGGATGCCTTGTCTTGGCAGTGACAACATTCAGAAGATTCAGAAGTGGGATACCAAAGGCAAGGATTCCATGACTGCAGACCTCCAGCCCACACCATCCCAAGCTACACTTTCCACATGTTCTCAGCCACTTTTCCTGAATGACAGGAGTTTCTTCCAGACCTTTGGAACATCAGCCACAAGGGCCAGCTCTTCTTGGTTTGTGATTCCTCCTGGTAGTTCTCTTATTGGAATATACAGCAAATATGTTCTTTACTTGCCTTTCTACCATTTCTAACTTTGAAGACTTGCACTCTCCACATCAGCCCTTAGTGAGGTATTTCCAAGCATTCCTCAAATTAAGCTCTTCCAACTTTGATCGCCCTTGTCAAGCTCCTCTGTGTCTCCAGTTCTATTATATAATTTTCCTGTTAAACCTGTACTACTTTAGCATAAAACTATGCTTGTATTTCTAGACATGCTGAACTGGAACAATATTATTTCAGATGTCAGGCCTTTACAGCCACATGACTTTTCCAGCTGGAGTCTGAGTTTAAGAAGCCTGTTTTCACTGTGGTTGAAGACCACAGCTTCTGCTTCTTCTCCTAAATGAAAGTGATAAAATATAATCCAAATATCAATAGATTACATTTTTTTTCCCTATCCTGCGGGCATGCAATTCTGTCAATTCATAAGCTTAGCATCATGAAGATATCAATCGAATTTAAGCAAGTAGTGCTGCCTTTCAAGTAGGAAAAGGAAATCTTTTTTAAGAGAGCCAGAAATCCTTGCATGAAAAGGTCAGTGAAAAGCAGTGGCATTGTGACAAAAAAGAGCACACCTAAGAATCAAAAAGAATTATCTCCTTCTTACTTTCTAAATCAAATTATTAAAAAGCCCCACTCTCCTAAACAGCTTAGGACTCTCAAAGCACTAGAAATACCAATAAGGCAACAAATTGATATAAATGCATGTCAAGTTTTTTTAAAAATGCATGCAGAGTTTCCTCGCTCAAACCACAAGAATATCCATCCAAGAAGCAACATTTGCTCCAAGTTTATTTTAGCAAAGTGAAAATAAAAGATTCAATTAAGATACTGGCTCAAAAGGAGACATTAAGAGGAAAAAAAAATCCAAAAAAACTCAAACAACCAACTTATCCAACTTTGGAAAGTCATCACTAAAATTTAGGACCCAGTGGCTCCATAAGCTGAAGTGATAAAATAGCATCTATTATCTGCAGATTGCTTTTGTTGAGGTTCAAATCACATCAGGGAACAAAAAAAAGGCAAGCTGTTATTTAACTCAAAGTTCAATTTTAATTTTAGTGCCCACTTCATAAAAATCTTTTCACAACCACAATTCACAACAGTTGGGATATATTTGAAAACCTTTGAAAGTGTGAAAGAACATGGAGCTTATACTCTTCTGTACTGTGTGTTACTGCTGAATTCAGTATTCACCTTGACACATTTAAAGTGAGAGGGCAGTCTTCTTCCTAGTTATCTAAAATAAGAAACAGATTGTTTTATTTTTTAAAGTTCAATTTCTAAAGAAGACAGTGGTAAAATCTGCAAAGAAAGGGATTTCAATGTTCAAGTTGGTACCTAAAGAACGAACACTACATTTCAGCTAAAAAGAGAAAAGCTTTTAATCAGTATTAACACTACACAGATGTGCTTTTTTTATTATTATTTTAATTTCAAGAAGTCCCTGTCCCCAGGCAAATGAAAAAAAAAACAAAAAATCAATTCAGTAGTCAAAATGAGCAAGTATATAAAGAGAAAAAAGCATTTCCCAGAATAAATTCTCTATACAATGCCATTACACATCTAATAATATTTTTTTTTAATGCTGACTACCTATACAGGGTAACCAAGAAAATATTTCAATTGGCCTCTAACTTTATATTCTTCTTCCATTCTATTAATCTTGCTCCACAAAGAAAACCTTTAATCTGTTTTTATGGCAAAACGATCTCTGACAAGCAGATGGTTAATTTTGGTTAGATTAAAATAAAAAAAAAATCCTTTAAAAGGGAGAGCTGAGCCATGTAAAATATTTAACATGAACCACTTCAGCTGCCTCAAAACAGGTTACAAAGATACATAAACTTTTGATGAATTCACACTATTCAGTTCATCTACTGCCAAGACAGGTCATATCTTGAAAACACTGCTGTTCTGCTCAGCTTAAAGGAAACAGCTCCTGTATGGAAATTCCTGCCCTAATTTCATGTAGGGCGTTCATCAGTCCCTCCTCAGCTGCCAGGACTGCTCATCAATCCTGCTCCTAAGCATTTGGAGAAACAACCTTCCTTGCAGATATTTTCTTTCCTCCATTAGAAGTTTTGTTTTGAAGAGATGTGTCCATTTCAGAAGGATGCTGCCTCTTGCCACAGAGCTCCCTATTTACTGCTGTAACTCACAAAATACTTACATCCCTACAGCTACTGATGCACATCAGCTCTTTTTCTGTGCCATTATCTTTTTTTGGGACTTGCACCTCCTCAGCTTTACATGAGTCAGTTTTCCCCAAATTATTACCCTGGCCATTACCACACCACCAGGTGAATCATATGAGCATAAAGAAGGAACACTGGAAGAGGAGTACAGCAAATTACTGAAAACAAAATCCCAGCTTCAAAGATCATTCCACACACAATATTTATATACTCTTCTTTATTATGCCTCGAGCAAGTACATACATATATATAAACTTATTAAATATCCAAGTATAGCTTACAAACTAGCAATGGTCTTATGTAATTCTTGGTGGTCCAAAGAATCACCAGAACAGCAATCAGAAATAGCTCAAAGCAACATCACCAGAGAACTCTAGAACTAACATTTCCATGGTATTTTGTGCAGTACAAAACATGGTCTAAAGAGTATGAAAAGCTGAGATGCTTTGAAAAGTGAACAAACAACACAAGCAGTGGTTTTGTATGCAAATTAAAAAAAAAAAATCAAGTATTTAAAAACATAGTAAACACAAGTTGCTAAATTACGGAAATGTATTATGAAATTACATTCTTCTCCATTCCCACCTCTTTTATTTGAGTGCTGAGTGCTAAGAATGTTCCATTATGTGGAATTTAGTCAAGCAAATTTTTTTTGTTTTACCATTTCAATATATAACTTGGAAAACAACCAGTGAAATAGCACAATTTATCTCTAAAAATAAGACCAGAGATTTTTAGTGGCTCTTGATTATGTTTTCCTTACAAGGATCCTTTGCAGAAAAGTACAAGTTTCAGTTTAGAGCCCTGATAATTAGTGCCTGTGGGAATAAAGCAAATTATTTTTTCCACAGCAACATAATTTCCTGTAACTTTAATTTTTACATGATGATATTCCAGTGGTTGCTCAGATATAAGATTTTACTGTCTACAGTGTGATCAGGATTTGAAACAATTATCTGTGTTCAGTTTCATCTCCCCCATCTAAAAAAAAAGTTAGGTTTATAGTTATTAAAAAACTGTATATGAAGAAAGAGTATTTGCCAATAAGCTCCACACAATTTTAGGGATGCTAACAAATTCCTCTACTTTTGGATTCAGTTATTTAAGGTGACAAAATCTGACAGATGCAACTTGTAAGTGCACCTGGAGAAGAGATGTTGCAGCCTCCTTCTCCTGGATGAGAACTTACTCCCAAAACTCCGAGGAACCATCCTCACTGACCAGGAAAAGCTTAATCTACAGGGAAGGGGGGCAAATAAATTGCTTAAATACAGCTGTCAGAGCTGCCAGTGGTTTGGAGAGAGGCAGCACTACAGAGGTGACAAGCCAAAGTCATCCCGAAGTGCAGCCGCTGTTGTCCTCAGAGCCCTTCCCCAGCTGTTTTTCACTCAGCAAAGGGAAGAAATAGAGTCTTACAGGGCACAGAGCTGTACAAACGACAGGAGAGGCAACCACCCTGTCCTACTGAAATGAAAAACAAACATCAGCCCTTTTTTTTCAAGTTCTAATGATGCTATGTTTAATCACCCCACCTCATCAGGAGCAATCACTGAACACTTCAAAAGCAGCTTCTAAAAAAGACCAGTGTTCTACTTGATGGAAAAAAAACCCCAAACAAACTCTACATTCCCTTGTAGACATCTCAGCTGACAATACTGGATCTTTCCCAAAATAAATGCTGGGGTGACAGAATCAGACCAGGAAAACCAGTGATGCACTGATGAACTGAGCAAACCTTGTGTCCTTCACTCAGGCAGCTCCAGAACCCAAACCAGAGCCAATCCAGATGCTGAAGTGAGGCACTTATTGGTGTTTACAACACCCTCATTCCCTGACTTTAGAAATTCAACAGCATTGCTGCAAAGTGGTGTAACAAACAAACAAATAAAGCCTCACAAATCCCAGCTAGTCACATGCCAGACTTCTTGTAATCCTGCTGATGAAATTCCCATCATTTTCAAATGGACTTTGGGAATTACTATTACATCAACAACAACAAAAAAACCACACATATATTCTTACATTCTTTTATGAAGTAACAAAAATAGCTTCTCATTTTATTTTAAAAGAAAGAATAGGACTGATAGATGAGCTGTTCCTACTCCTTCACAGCCAACAGCCTGAGTTTTTACTTGAATATTTTCAAGCAATGGCCTACTAGCACACAGGTGTTTATGCTTTTCATTTTTAGAGATGAAAGGTTTGAAATGTTGCTCTCCCAAGTAAATTATTTCTAGTAAAAAATGCTGTCCAATGGCACAAAACTAAGTATTAATCAGGCTGTTCAAGGAATGTATTTGAGTGCTATTCCTGAAAGATAGTTTTACACTCCATGATACATTCATCTTTGCTTCAGAATGAGTATTTCATAATGTATTCATTTGAACTTAACATTACTTTGCTTACATGACAGCTACTAATGCTTTTCATTTTAAAATCTGTTTTATTCTCTGTTCAGCACTGTAGTTTTTCATCAATACCTCTAACAGTTATTTTCAATACCCACTTTAATCCACTGAGAAAATCAAAGTGTAGCATGCAATAACCAAATATTCTTTCATCTGAGTATCATGAAGTCTGCCAAACAAAACCATGAAACTTTATCAGGAACATAACAAAAGCATTGTGAAGCAGTAGGGACTTATCTAATGACCACACCACTATTTATCTCCTCACAAAAATAAACCAGCTTTGATTTGAAAAAAACAAAAAACAAAAATTCCCTGACCGCAAGTCGTATTTTTCTGTTGTCATTTCACAGTGACATTACCATGACATCTTAGAGACCTGGAGACAAATGGAGAAAGAATTGGTCTTGCCATAGCATGAAAATATCAAAGAACATCTCAATCCCTGGCTGGTCTATTAACATTCAGAGGTTATTTTCTTCTAATTTCATCAATTAGATTCTTCCCCAAACTAACAGCAGCCAGCCTTTCACAGACATCAATCTGAAAGACAAATAGACCTAAAGTATGTCAATCTAATGACAGCAGCCCCACAAAGCAAAAACCCCCCGAGTTCAATTGTTAATCTCTACTTCCACTCCTTGTAAAACGAGAAGTACTGGTCCCTTGCAGCACAGGGATGCAAACAATTCAAACTATCCTGTGGCAAATTAAAGAGCACCACCGAACTAAAGGAATCACAGGGAGCAATTCTGCCTCAAAGGAATGACCAGCAGGTTGTTTGAAGTACAGGAGAAAGGCATAAAGAGCAATTTGTTTTTGCTCTGCCATGTGAGTTTACCCCCGTCCATTCTTTTTCAGGGAGAAAGGGAGGAGTGAAGGAGGTGAGGGGAAACACAGAGGAATAAATAGATGGGCTGAAGATTTTATTTGCTATTTACAGCACATTAGTTGAATGTTTAAGTGTCACTGTATTAAATATGTTGCAGGTGAGCATGCACACACATACACCTCTTCCTCATTTTTAGAAATAAATCAAGTAATCTTATCCATCAGTATACAGAGAGATGTTTCTGAACACATCTGTCAATTACCACAATTCTAGTCAGTAGTCCCTAGTGCACACTCTTTTACTTTAGGGGGCAAAAAGTAAGCTTAATTAAAGAAAAAAAAATCTGTAAAGCTTAATATATAATTCAAAGTCTTGACTTTTCAACATTTAGCAGCATATCCTGAGCAGGTTTTAATTTTGACTGAATAGCAGAAAATCCTGCTGGGTTCATTTCAGGCTGCAGGCATTTGATACTGCACTGACCTCGCAGTATTTACATTCCCCTTAGGAAAATCTGGCATGCAGTCCAACCAGGGAAGATGATGTCTAACACTACTTGAGCTACCAGTGCTAGAAGCAAGCAGAATAACAGTGAAAATAGTAGGGTGAACAATAAGGGCATGTATACAGAAATAAAATAAAAAGGAAGAGAAAGAGAAGGTCAAACAGCAGAAGAGAAGAACGGAAGAGACAAAGACTTGGAGACAGTTGTTTTTCTGATATAAATAAATCCCTATTTATTTTTTTTCTTCCCAAACCAGTGGTGCAGAGAGGCTTTTGGACTACTAGAAACGCAAATTACTTCAGCTCAAGGAAAATAAACTGATCAGAAGACCTGAAATATTTGCCTTTGATCAAAACAAATTAACAGCTGCCAACTGCAGCTTTATCTGCATTGCATTTGATTTTTTGTTGCAGTTGGCATATCTATGTCAAATTTGGACAGAAAAAGCCCCAAACCATAAAATCCTCCATAAGCTCTGCTTTTGACCATTCCCTCTACACTCCTAATAGAGACACTCAGTGAACCCAGCTGTTAAATCAAATCCAAAAGCTATTCACCTCCATTCATTACAATTTAGGTCCTTACTGCTGCAAAGACATGAGATAGGAATATAAGAGCCAATTTTCCACAAATTCTGCTCCCACTTTTCTTAGAGGTGCTTAAACCATCTTCAAACAACTGAAAAAAAATTGTTTGTTCTTTACAGATTCATTCTGCCAGCAACACAATCTCATATATACTAGGCCTGGTGAAAGTGTGAGACACACAGGTTCTGAACCAGTGCCAGATTAATTTCTTCACCTCCTTGAGAAAATAAATAAAAGTGTTAAGTTACCAGAACTTTTAAAACCCTGTTTCCAATTGCGCAAGGCAGATTTTCAAGGAAAATACTAAAAGCAAGAGCTCTTGTCTAAGTTAATGATTGCAATACTTGCCAAAAGTGATGGTACCTTCAATCCTCGTTAAAAGTTTGAGAAGCCTCCGTCTGCACTAATGACTTAAAAACAGCATGACTAAAAGTCGGAAAGGAAAAACAACTCCATTACTGAGCAAAAGCCTTCCTCCCCTGTTCCTCCCCCTTTTATTTAAAACCAGGATGCTGATAATTCCCACTCCTCAGCCTGATGCAACCTTTGCTTAAATCATCGAGGGCTGTGAAGCACAGCAAACCCCACCTGGAGCCTAATAGGACATCACCACTTGAATCAACAGCCTGTTTTCCACTTATGTCTCACTTCTAGTTCTTTTTCAGCAGCCAAGCAGCAAGATTTTTCAAGGAACTTACATATCTGAACTCACAAATGTTTTGAGGCAGCAGGCACCCAAACAAAAGATTCCAATGAACAGGATAAAACACTGGCATTTGAACTGCTGAATTTGATAGCACTTTTTGTTGTTTTGAACCGCAAAAAATGAGCAATCAGAGGCACCAGAAATCCCGAATTTCTTGTTAGACAGGTTTGGCACTCTCACCTGAAGCTGGATAAAAACCACAGAGTGAGCTCAATTCTGAAGCACGCTGCAAAGAGTGTAGCTTAGAATGCAAGAATAAAGAGCACTTCAGGAAAAGGTTCAGATTTTTATTATATTTCGAAAGTGAAACAAAATGCAAATGTTCCAGGTAAGAAACTTGGGAGTGGGTGGTCTGTAGAAGAGGCACAAAGAACAATGTGTTCTGTAGATGATATATGTAAGATATAAACACTACTGGTAACAGGAAGACCCAAAGGATACCCTTCCATAAAATTTGCATTTAAATAGAAGTCACTTTACCATACTACTAGGCATCACTCATCTAAATAATTCTAAAATGCCACCTTTTATGCTGTTTACTGTGTACTGTGCAGTATATTCAGCTAGAAAAGTAGGCAAATTTAATGGTTTTGTTGTCAGTTTATCTGCTCTTAAGAACAAAAAACTTTCCTTAAACCCTCCTCCGTGTGGCAATCACTACAGAGAAAGTTTAAACCTGGGAAATTTTTAAATTCAGTTTACAGGAAAAAACCCTTTCATTTAGTTATGGAATTGTCAGACAGACAGGAGTTGCAGATAAAGAGATACAAGGCTCAGTACAAAGGAAACAAAACACCTTTTGCAGCACAGTGTTAGTAACAATTCACACTCTGCTTCCTTCCAGCCTCATCCCCACTGCAGTACAAGGCAGGGTTGATTTTAATTTTAAAGATTATACATCACATGTTTTTACTCATCTCAAAAATAGATTCTCAAAAATGATAAATGTCACAGACATTGGTCAGCAGCTGCATAATCTGCAGGATTTAATAAAAAAGAGGGAATAAAAAAAAATCCAAAATGACAGAATTTTGCTAGTAGCACAGCTCAGGACAAAATCCAAAGCTGTATTTTTGCAGGATTTGTGCAATTACAGTATCCTACTTACTCAGTGAGTAGTGAAGATGATAAAAGCTTCCCGGAAACACTGGAATGGAAAGATGGTAAAGGTGGCATCTGAAATTGGAACTTCCTTGCTGATTGCAGGGTTGTCAGCTCATTTCTACCTGGAGCTGAGGAAGAGGAGGGCCAAGGCAGGAGCCAAGGCTCAGGGATCAGGACATCCTGCTGCAGCCCCCAGGTATGGGTGTGTAAAGAAAGAAACCCCACCCCAGTTTGTGCTTTTTACACATCACAAACTCCAAACAGATGGCCCAAGACCCACCATTGATGAGTGTAAGTGTTTAGGCTCCCAAACCCTTCCAGTTCACTGTAGGACAATGTTAATAATTACCTCCTGTCTGACCTAGGGTAACTCTAGTGACCTACTTCTCCAACATTCACTCTAATAGTGATATTTTTAGGTTTCAATTAAACAAGTTAAAAATGCAAAGTCAAATTATTTTTAACTCTGCTGATACAACAAAAAAGATGGATCAATCAGTAGAAGCTGAAATGTTATTAATTGAAAATAAAATTAAAAAAAGTAGTAACATTTTTCACTTTAACAACTGAAAATATTTCAGTGTTTCAGACCAGGTAAGCAAGTGATACCCCACATCAAGCAGAGAAGATGAGTTTGTACCACAAGAGAGATTTCAGATCACAACAGATGATACGTGCATCTAATGAAGTTTAGCTTGCATCACTATTCTGATTAAAATTCATCATTAAAATGAACACTTGATCTTACGACACTGATTGCTCAAACATGTATTTTTGTTTGCAACTTTCTTTTTCAACCTTTGCATTAAACCTTATAAAAACATTTTAACCAAAGATGTTTATATTCATTTAAAAGGTTTTCCTTGTACATCAAAAAATACAGAAGAAACCCTATAAAATGGCGTGAACAACATCTAAAATCCACAACCAAACCCTCCACCCCACAGTCTTACCCATGAGGAAATCAAGTTACCCTTTTAGGCATTCAAATAAATCAGATTAAAAGGTTTTCTTCTTCACTGTAAGCATTTGAGAGCACTATGTGTTTATTCTTGTTGCTCATGAAATTTTATTTCAAAGAGATTTCTGTTCTTTTTATAAACCAAGTTCATTGAAAAAAATTAAAGATTATACATCACATGTTTTTACTCATCTCAAAAACAGATTCTCAAAAATGATAAATGTCACAGACGTTGGTCAGCAGCTGCCTAATCTGCAGGATTTAATAAAAAAGAGGGAATAAAAAAAAAACCCATCCAAAATGACAGAATTTTGCTAGTACTACAGCTCAGAACAAAATCCAAAGCTGTATTTTTGCAGGATTTGTGCAATTACAGTATCCTACTTATTCAGTGAGTAGTGAAGATGATAAAAGCTTCCCAGAAACACTGGAATGGAAAGATGGCAAAGATGGCATTTGAAATTGGAACTTTCACCAGGCATTTTGTTTTCAAACACCTTTTCTTACTAGGACCTCTCTTGCCTGCTCTCACACACTGAAACATTTCCAGTTAATAAAGCACAAAATTCGTTTTTAAAGCACTTGTTTCTATTAAACATGATTTATAATAGATTCTGGAAGAAGAAAAAGCAGGGAGCCAATTTTAAAGGTTAGGCTGCTTGGCAATATACCTTTCCTTACAAATAATTGTTCTTACTAAATCACAGTGGAGAGAGCCATGAAGAACTAAGTTCGTGGAGCCTCCTGAATATGCAAGTGCCTTTTTAATTGTTTATATAAACCTTCAAGACAATCACGGGTCACATAAGAATTCAAAACACTGTCTTGAAAGCCTTTTTCCTCCCCACCTCATAGATTTCAAACAAGTAGTCAAGTTTCATAGGTCTGGAGCAGAAAGATGGAACTTCACAACCAACCATATAACCAGACCTTCCTGTCCTACCCAGAACTGGGAAGCAGAGTTTTACTGGAGTGCCTCTGCTGCCAAGTTCCCATCCCCAAATTTCTACTTCTGATGGAGGCCACTCCTGCAGCTTCTTCCCCCCTCAACATCACCTTCCCTTCAACCAAATACCAGAGCAAAGGAGAGAACTGAAAGGCATGGTTATCTCACACATTCCAAAGAAAGAAGGCAAGGGAGGAAGGAGAGAGAGAAGAGGAAAGAGTTTAAATTTAGATATTTACTTACTGAAACACAGAAAAGAACACACATCCAGGCACCACGCTGGCAGAAATCCCAGCAGTCAGGGCTGTGGAGCTTCGCTTCCAGCAAGGATTTCTTTGCCTGAAGCTCCACAAGAGCCTTCTCCTCCTCCTTCTTGCACAGAGGAGAACTGAGGAGTGCTCTGCACTGCCAGCCCCAGTGTATCTCGGGTTTAATTCATTAGAATAAGAGCTGGGGTAACATAAACATGTGCAGGAAAAACAGGCTTGGCGCAACACCACAACAGACACCAGGTTTGATCAGCACAACAAAACTCTGTCAGACCACAGGGATTTAAAAAAAAAAAACCCAAAAAAAACCAGTGGGTGCAACTCCTTTAAAGCAAAAGCAGAACATAAAAGGCACCAAAGATAAAATTTGGACCTGTAAAAGTTCTACCATGTAGAGCTACAATGAGCAGGCTCCTCTGCTGGCAAAATTCACAAGGTGCCTGCCTGTCAGGTGAGGTGTTTTTGGAAGTGTCCCTCAGTTCCAGGTGCTGCAGGATATGGGCACCAAGATGGGAAAAGAAAAAGAACCTGTGCAGCACCCAGACTCAACAGGAAGATGAAATACTGGTATGTGCCCCAAAATCGTTCTTAAGAATGCAGTTCAATTATCTTTTTTTGCAAAGAGGGGAGGGTTTGGGGAAAAAAAAGTACCACTGTATTTATTAAACACTGCACCAACCACCTGCATGAAAGTTTTGATTGATGATTTCCTTTGCTTTTTGCCATCCTTCACACATGGTGTATACCCAAAATGAAAGACCACGTAAGAATTCACTTCACTGTAGTAAATGTAGAGTATATCCAGTTTTTCTGCTATTAGTTCTTAACCACCAAAAAAGAGCAAAACTAGGGAAAAGACCTTTCCACTTCAAAAAACAACGATCTAACACTAGAGACCAATTACTAATTTGTTAACAAATGTCAAAAAAGTTTGAGTGTCTTTAATATCTTTCTCAGGGAGTTCAGTATTTCATGTAACTATTTTTGTATTTTTAAATAATTATTCATTAATTCTTACAAGTGTTGAAAAACCTGGTAATGATTTAAAAACAGAAGAAAATCAGTAAGTTCCCTCATGCTTTCAAGTCTTTCTCAGTGAAACTGAAGCATTTAAGGTATTGCCCAATTTAGAAACACTTCAGGAAAGAGACAGCTCAAAATATCAACCACAGACGTCACAGGCAAAAGGAGCCTTTAGAAGCACAGCAATTCCTGACGTTTACATTTGATATTCCACCTCCCAGACTAACTCTGAGACTCCTAATCCAGGAATAATGGGCCCTTCCAGACCTGCACACGAGTCAGACAACTTGTTTTTGCAGGGTGAACTTTTGCCACCCTTCCCTCTGGGAGAAATCCCATTAAGTTTGCTCCTAGGAAATCAGCTCCCACTCCTTTTCCTGACTTGCCACTGCTCCTTTCTGCCTGGTTGTCTCTCCACTCCTTCCCCTTCTGCAACTGCTCCCACCTTTGCAGCCTTCTCCTGCAGTGCAGCACTACCTACAGCCTTGTCCTTCCACATCCAACCCATAACGAGCTGCTTTTTGGATGCAGTCCCACCTCTCCTCTGACCCACACCCATTTCTTCCTGTGCCTAGAATCCTTCCACCTCCACACCCAGCTTCAGCTCTGAGGTATTTTTGGTTCTTGGAATATTTCAGTGGAAGAAAGAAGCAAATGTTAAAACAGATAATAAATGTGCAGGCATTCCCAAAAAAGTTCTCCTTATCTGAAGAGCTTTGCTCATTACAAAAGGCATAGGATAGCTTGTAGCTAAGCCTCAGTTCACCTATGCACCATTATTTGATCTACAGGTCTCACCATGTAAGAAAAGGAATCAAGTTTATTCTTCATTTTAGTAAAATAAAGGTTAGAGAAAACAAGAAAAGAACTATATTTCCGGGAGGAGTACTGCAATTCTTAGTTTTGGAGAAAAACAGTTTGATCTGTTGGTATTTTTTTCAAATTCCATTTTTTCCTTTCAAGAAAGGGCTTTTCTGCAAACACGACTGGTTGTTCTTTGATTTTTCTGGAGAAAGTCTCAGCTGAATGGGAAAGGATCTTTAGAATGCACATAAAAGACAAAGGTTCAAACAAAAGCTGAATTCTCAATGAGCACAGGTTTATTTTAGTAAATAGAAACTCAGAGCTGAATGAGATCTTATCCCTTTTAATCACTTAATAAATTTTCCTTGCTTTCCGAATTTTCCAGCTACATGTCTACAATAAACAAACCTGCACTGACAAAAAGTCTCTATAAAAGCATACAAAACCTCTATTTGATGCAACACTGAACTCACCTAGGCTTTGGCCAGGGTTTGCCAATGCCTTGATCCAGCTAGCAACAGGCAAAAACTGTTCTGATGAATACAGAGAAAGGTAAACTTCAAGAGAAAACCCTAAAAATGAAACTTCAACCCTCTTAATTTTTTGAGTTTTTAAGAACTTTTGCAGTCAGCTTTTGTACTGTCCAAAAAGTGCCAGTCCTAACAGCAAAGGTACAAAAAAATCAAATTCTAACATCCAAACAGCTGACCTCATAGCACTTTTGTAGAAGCCAACCTAGGTGGACTGATGCAAAATTCCACAAATATCATCTTTGGACTGATTTTTAGAACAACCTTTTCGGTAACTTAGTAATTTAAATAATATAACCCTTGTTTGAAGAGAAAAAAAAATTGAAACATATATTCAGAACTACTGCAATGAGAACCAAAAATGCAAGAAAAATACGCAAGTGCCTGAGTTGAGATCATTGGGTCATTTTCACCAGCGATAAGGGTTTCTTAAACACATGCAGATATATAAATACATGCACACATTTATGGAATTTTATGGTACTCAAACCCAGTGCTTTGGTGCCTAAAGATTATGAAGTCATCACAAAGTCCTAAAAACATCAAGCTGGAAATTCTCAGTGATCTTACCAGGTGGGAAGCCTGAGTGACCAGGTATATCTTCTCTACTGAGAAATATCATAACGGGATTGTCCCATGGGATCCTTTTCCTTAGGCATTTATAAATAAGTGACTTAAGCTTCCCATACTACCATCCAGCTTGGATGTGTTTTGGGGGTAAAGCCCTTAACTTTTCAGAGCTCAAAAGTGCACAATACACTCACATAAGTAACCAGTCCAGGGAAGGACCTTAAGCAGGACAAAAGAAAAATATCAAGTTTGCTGCAGCACAGTTTTCAAGACTCGGGAGTTTTACTTCATAATATAGAAGATGCAATACTTAATTGAAAATAACAATTGTTATAATTGAATGTATCAGTTCTACAGTCAAGGGCCCTATATTCTGGGTAAAAGTTTAGTTGTATAAATACCAAACCAAGCATTACTTCAGCAAAGTTTACTGCTAGAGTTCCCACCAAGTGCCAATGAAAGGATGTCTGTGCACCGGTCTAAGGTAAAGTAAACAAATCCAGACTTTCTCACTCTGAAAGAGACAAAACCCCTAAACAATCAAACCACTCTGCTGAGAACACATGCAAGGTTATCATGGCATTGCATATTTTTTAACTCCAATTAGTAAACTACACCTTTTGTCATTTGGGTTTACCAAAGGTGAGGAGGGAAATGATTGTGTCATTAGCAAATATTCTACTATTCAGAAAAAACCACAAAAAATAACATGCAAAAAAGGGGCAAAGTCCTAGCTAGCATCAACTTAGTAAGACAACCCTACACCACAAGAAAACCACAATATGCAAAGGGAACAACTCCTTATCTGTCCCTGTTTTAGTGTATCTTTCCAGCTTAAAACTAGAAAAAATTCAATGCCATGAAAGAGAAAAAAAAAGTGTGAAATAGTCACAGTTTCGTATTTACTTATTCTGAAACCGAGTGCACACATCCCAAGAAAAATACAGTGTCCTTTAAAAATAATCACATTTCAATGCAGTCTGTGTACTGAGTCATTTGTTTGAAATGCCAGTCCAAGGAATGCTACGATTTAGCTGACGATTATCTCCTCGACATTATCCCAATTTGATTATACAGTGTTTACTACATCAAAGCCAAAAAAAGCACAGTAATAGATTCAGCAACACACCCACTTAGAACACTGAAGACCTATTATTAAAGAACCAGAAGAATAATTTTCAAAAGGTTTTTATTTTCAAACACAGTCTAGCATAAGATCTTACCATAAAGGAAGGTTGTTAAACATTTCTATTCAACCCACATACTTGAAGCTGTGCTTCAGAAGTTGGGTCAAATTATTTATGTGATCAGGAAACTTGACTTATCTTTGTCTAACTCCGACTGGACACGTTGCAGGAATCAAACAGATAGGTTTCAGTGGCTGAAGCACCAAAAGCATGACATTAACATTCATTTCCTTGTAACTCATATGGAACATAAAACAATAAGTTTCTTTCAGACCTAACCACAAACAAGCTTTCAATATTTTTAGTTTTAACGTTGTTTTATTACACCATAATTGACATAACAAACACTAATATTCAGCAAATCAATTCACACAAATGAGCAGGTTATGGTTAAAAATCCACATGTGAGGGTGTTTGTATAGCAGAAGGTCACAACAGCCTGTGCTGTTTGCCCCTCATGCAGAAGCCCCACAGTAGTTAAAATTCAGACAACCAGAATTATTATAATCAACACATCACCCAGAGTTACACTGCCTAGGATTTTAGAAGACAGTGATTATAACGTTGTCACCCTGTCTATGTTAGCTCTCACATCCCCTCTAGCACCAGCAGGGCTGAATGTGAGACAGCTTTAAAAGGAGAAGCTATCACTGGGCAGGAATTCAAATTCAGCCTGAGACGCTACACAACAAACCAGTATTTAACTCAGGATGCCAAACTGGTCAGATCACGTGAACCTTCCAGCAGGCCTGACAGCACCATCCCTGCTATCCTCCTACATCTATCAAATCACAGAGAAGTGTTTGTGCAACACGTTTTCAAAGCCAGCACACAACTTTCAAACAACAAACTGAGCTATTCTGTGTTGGCTATCAGCAAAACAATCAGCTCCGTGTACATCCTCACAGTCAGGGTAACACCTTGAACACAAGATCTTGGAAGGACAAGGGTACACAAACAACCTGGCACTCAGTAAGTCTGTCCAGAAGAGCATCAGTTGCTCTACAATAGCTGTTCACACACTAGGTTATTCCAGGAAAACTCAAGTTGCTATTTCCCAGTTACTACAGCTGGCCAACACACTGTTCACAGGGTTATTCTGTAAGAAAAGGTTCCATCTCAAAGACTAGAAGAATCTTTTTTTCATATTGTATACAGACACAAACACAGCCTTTTTTAATTCTCACTCATCTTCACTTAACAATCTGCACAGAACTCCGGAGGTGAAATTCTTAATGAGCCCCTGTCCTCAGTCTGGTGTATTTCTTGTCAATTGCTACACAACACTCCTGCAATGTAAATTGCAAGAAGGCAGAACAGAACAGAAAAACAAACATGTTGGTTTATCAACAAATAATCTGCCCTCCTGGACAGCACAGCATCTATTCTGGTCAGATTTTTGGGAGCATTATGCTTCAGTATATGTTTTTAAATTTTATTTAGGATCAAATCAAACACACTCAAATAAAATAAACCATGAAACACACATAGAACATCCACCTCACACCACACACCTCTACAATGCATCTTACACAGAGCAGCAACCTTGTGCTCAACACTAGAAGACAGAAAAACCCTACCTGCAGCCTATAAACTCCATCTGTAACCTTCACTCACAAAAGTTATGCCACTAATGACATGATTAATTTAAAGACAGCAAACCAAACACACAGTGCAGTGAGCAAAAACTCCCGAATGAATCGTGAAAAGCCTGTGAATTGTTAAATAAAAGAAAAAGAAGCCTATTAACCAAACATACATAGGTGCCACATAAAAATTTTCCAGAAAAGGAATAAGGATATTCTAACTATCTGGAGAGGAAAAGCTTGCAAGAAGTTTGTACAGATCCAACCAATAGACTCTCTGGACTTCCACGCAAGAGCTTGATTTTCATATCTCTCATCCAAAAAGACAATATATGCAGCAAGGCTACCACAGTGAACATGCTCCTCAAAACATACTAAAACCAGAACCAAAAAAAAATAATGGAAATCAATGCTAGAAGCAGAAGCAGGAGGTCTGCAAAGCAAATGACCAAATTAAACCTTCAGTGCAGCTTTAAACAACATCATTAGAGAACAGGGCTGAAATCAAGACTCTTTCCCCAGTGATGAAATAAGATCTTGCCTTTGTGAAAGCATTTGTGGCACAAGAGGGTACACACATAAATGTCAAGCAAACAGACAAATTCAAGGTATTCTTAGCTAGATGGTTACATCCACAGCAGAAACTGCATTTGAATCTGCATCCTCTAGTAGCTTTAATAAACACAAAACGTCAAGAAATTGTTTTAGCTGTGCAGAATTCAGTAAACAAAGGACTACATACCTTATGACATTTAAATGCTCCTTTGGATTTATAGCATAACATTTAAGCTCGGTTTGGAACACATTCAAAATTACAGTGACATTTAGACAAACTAATTGAAAATTATAGCATTGTGACAAACATTCAACTTACTTCACATAATATCTTGCACCTTCAAAAGTATACGCTTCCTCCCAACCTGTGGGTAAGTCTGGAAAACAAGCAGCAAAACATTCCAATTACCTTTTGAAATTATGCTAGCTATACTGGTCTACTCCCTGACACTAAGGTAGTTAAAACACTGTGTCTGATTCCACATGTGGAAACCTTTAGTCCCAGAAACAAGTATTTCAAAATTGACTCACAAGACTGCCTAAGTAAATGAATTCTAAGTGAATTCTGTAAGCCAAGAGAAGCTACACGACTGAAAATCTGATTGGGGTTTCTCCTTCTCAAATAATAACAAGAATGGTTTAAGTGTTGCCCTTTCCAAAGTTCCTTCCTTTGCCCAGCAACTCAGGGTCATCGCAGATCTCCCTGCCTTGAACTTCAGCAGCATCAGATTACCTGGCAGGCAGAGACCTAAACAAAAATCCATCTAACTGAGCTACATGCAAGTCACAAGCTCCTTAAGAGGCACGGTATCAACTACACCACAGAGCATTAGCATTGTATTAGCATAATTCCACCACTGTTGTGACTAACAAGTGCTCCTGCAGTGTTTACAACTCTACTGCATTTTACATGAAAACCATTTTCCATGTAAATCTAGTGGAGGATGTGGGTGCATCTCTTTCTTTCTACTACCACTCTTTAAGAGTCAGGAGTCCAGATACAAAAAACCCCATACCACTAATGGCCAAAATCTCCCAAGTAACAGTTTCCTGGTGTGATGGAAGAGCTCTGGAGATGTTGGGCATGTCCATGCACCTCTAGATGCACCACTATCCTTAAAAGTTTACCCCATCAATAAAAATAATGATTGATACCTAGCACTCTCTCATTGAATTATAAAAGCAAGAATGCATCTCCTAAAGGAAAAAAAAAAAACAAACTAAATCAGTCTGGGTTGTGTGGTGGTGTTTATTCCCCTCATTACTTATTTGCTCTGGCTGCTTTTTTCTTCACTCCTGTCTTCTGCAGAACAAAAACCAAGGTGTTTCTTGATAACAGCACGGGGGCAAAGTACAGCAAACAGGAAGTCTCTCCAGCAGAAGTATTTATGGCTGCTGTAAGAACTTTGCAAAAAATACCCTTCCAGTGCTGAATAGCTCAAAGAATAAAAAGCACTTCAATTCATAATGGAGGACAAAGCTTTCCTCACCGTCTAGAACATGCCTCTCAGAATTATTTAACAGAGAGCTTTACAATAATATACATCTGCAAAAGAAGTGCCATTCACTCAAAAACTGTTTCTTAAGAGAAGACATATTTTGACTAGGTTCCAAAACAATGGTCAGAGCAAAAGAAGAGATAAATCCCAGACCAATTCTGTCTGATTATATCTGTGTATGGAGAGACTCATTAACATATGCATGAATGAGGAAAACTACAGGAACAGATTTGGCTTTTAGACACTTTGGTATCTGATTGATGAATTATGGTCAATGTATCCAAGGTCATGCCTCAGTCTTGTGTCCAGAAACAAGTTTAATTTACCTGATGATAACTCTGCTCTGTTACACATAATACTCCAGACACTCAAAAGCAAACTGCATTTCCTTTAGGAGGCACTTAACAGCAGAATGAAATGAGACACTTGGAAAATTACTGGGAAATCATCATCAGTCAATAGAGACAGTGGGAATAGTTTAATAAAAGGATTAATACTCAGCTAATGCCGGTGTTGGAGAAGAAAAGCACTTCACACACACCTGCCCCCATGCATATTGCTGTAGATGAAGGCCACTTTCTCAATCTGAGCACTGAGAGCAGGAGCAAGAGTACAGCAATCAGTGGTTCCATTTCCCAGCATTAAATGACTTCTTACAAACAACAGAACCTTCCCTGCAAATCAAACTGCAGAGTTCTAAAAGCCAGAGATCTGTGGTTTTTAAACTACTTCCAACTAAAAAAAAAAAAAAAAAAAAAAAAAAAAAAGACTGCCCACAGTTTTCTAAAAGGCTGTTTCTGATTCCTTAATGCACAAGTATTAACCAACATAAAAAGCAAATAATCTGATACAGACCAATTCACTTGCAGATTATTTCCCCGCGATTATCCAAGTGATTATATACATGAAAACAACTGCTCGTATTACTACACTCCACCACCTCCCAGTGGCACATGCAGCCTGTGTGCAATTCCAGCAGTCAAGAGTTTGGCTCCGGGTCTCCAGAGTGTCTGCTGTAAATCCTCCTCCTCCAGCACCTCCTGCTGCTACTTCTCCAGAGTGGAACAAACAGCAGAAGCAAGGACTCGATTCCACCCTCCTCCCTCCAAGTTATTTCTAATGTTTCAAGTCCCTTTTCCTCCTACCTATTCCACCTCTCTCAGTCACTTAGAAACCACACAGACTCTCAGCCTAGATGGAAGCGCAAGGGAGAAAAAGGGTTTCTAGGTGACTAGCGAAATGAGCCTCTACATTTCTAGTACCCCTATCGTGGTTAAATCCAGGTACCGCTGGAAATAGAAATACCATGAGCGATTTGTGCTAAACTGAGGAAGGATGCTGTGCAGGTGGATAACCGGGGTAACCAGCAAGGAGCAGGAGAGGAACGAGGCGGTCTCTAATGGTAACTATACAGTCTCGCAGGGGTGATACGAGGCAACGGAGGGAG
>JANPWX010000593.1:1456653-1490807 GCA_024734555.1 Trochalopteron elliotii | reverse complement strand
GACCGCGGCTCCAAGCCCGGCGCACCCGGGCCCGGTTCGTTCGCACCCCGGCTCTGCGAGCTCCAAAACCGTCGTCTCCGCCGCTGGCAGCCCCTTCTGGGGTCCGTAAGGACAAAGGAAATTGAAAGTTTTGTCCCATTTCCTCCCCCGTTGAACGCGCTCTTCTCACACCCTCCGCTTCAGGCGTTTTTGAAATTTCTTACGTAAAGGCTTAGTCCTCAAAGTATAAAGAGATGGCATATTTTTTCCTTCATGCAAAGCGTGCTGTCTGTGCTTTGTGCCCCTCTTCCAAAAGAGGTCTGGGATGTGGCGTGGATGCGTGTTTTCGGTGTTTCGGGGAGGTGGCAGTAATTCAGGTAAAATCCACGGTTGCAGAAATTACTCTCTGTGCCAGTGTGGTATAGTTCAATTCACGTGAATAATCCGATTGCGTGTGCATTTAGGCATAGCCATACACCCTTTCGATTGAAGTTATACATGACAAATATAAATTACTAAAACTGTGCCGTGGCCATGATATTTCTGAGAGAACCTTGCCTTGCAAAACTACTTTCTGAATAAGCACCAAAGCTGGGAAGACTCAGAGCATTCCTGCGTCCACAAAACATTTGTAATTCACAGCTCACAGTATTTTGCACAGGCAGCTTTGTCCCCTCTCCCATTCTGAACACCTTAAGAAAAATAAAATCAGACAGGCAAGCTGTTTTGTGGTTTGGTCCCCATCATGCCATGTGGGCAGAACTTTAAATCCCTGTTGTCCCACACAAGATATTCCAGACACGAAAAGCAGTGAATGTGAGGTCTGGAGTTATCTTTAAGTAACTGGATGCAAGGTAAGAATTCCTCCCTGTCCAGCAATACCTTTCATTTCCACTCAGCACTGACAGCACCTGAGATTTATAGACTACCAGAGGAGCAATGCTCTGGGGAAAACACAAGTTATTCTATAAACAGTTCCCTTCTCTCCTAAGAGCAAGAACCCTTAGATGATGAGTAAAGTGAGTAATGGCTCTTCTTGTGAAGGGCTGTGGAGAGCTGCCTGGCAACAGCAGGGGGAAATCACGTGCATTTTGGGCTCCTGAGGTGGTAGTGATCATGTCCTAATATCTCCCCACTCAGCCTAAGTAAAGCATAGAGCAAGTGCTCTTAATCCCCAGAGCAGTGGATACCTTCCACTGTGCAGAATCAATTCTTTTCCCTAGCAGAGAAGTGCAGGCAGCACAGCTAGACTTATATTGGCCTAGATCCATAAATTAGGTATTTAGGTAGGACTTAGGTGCAAAAATCCTCCCCAGTCCCAGCATGTGCTTTGCCGAGTGGCCTCCTTAGGCAACTAAGTTCTGCCAGTCCCTTGCTTTGCAGCCTCTTTCTGCTTTGCTTGTGCTTAGAATTGCTGCCATCTTGGTAAAACCAGGATCATGGTACTTAAAATATGCCCAAACCTGGCTGAATTCTCAGCCAGGTACTTAAAATATGCCCAAACCTGGCAAGGCATTATTGCCCCAAATGCCACAGAGGCTGGATAAATTGGCCGTGTTCAGGCCACAAGGAAGAAAGACTTACAAGTTTTGTTTCTGAGTAACTCACAGCAAACAGGCTGGCAGCAGAGTCATCACCATGAGCACTACAGGGAACATGTTCAGCCTCAAGGATGTAGGACATTCAAAACCATGCCACTCTATTCCCAGGAAAATGCTTTTGCTCCAAGCTATAAGCTGCTCTGAAGCTGAGACTATTCTATGAGGATACTGAAGGTGCTCCTCCTCCCCCTCACATTATTTTGCAAATATAATTATTGGGCTATAGGGTGGTGGCATGACTTGCTGCTCTCATGTATAGGAAGCTCAGCCAGGGAGTGGTGGAAGACCTTGATTCTACTTCACCCAGGGACACTCGGTGCAGGGATTCAAGTATTTTATGTTAAGTAGCCATCAAATAAAAAGTATTTGCAGATGCTCATCCTGCCAGGTACTATGCACCCTGAACTCCCAGTGGTTTCTGGGACCCCAAAGTTTTACCATTTTGTGAAACAAATGGTATGAGGGAAACCACATTGCATCATTTGAGCAGGCTGGTGCTGACAGTTTTACTTTCTGAAGGCTGCTGTAGGTTCCACAGTTGAAACTTTTGCTTCAAAGTTGGTCTAAAAGTTTGATCAAAACAAATCACACATGGAGTTTTTTGCAAGGTTCAGTAATGGTACATATTTTCTACAGTCAGATAAGTGCATGAATGCTCTCAAATGAGGGACTCAGGAACAACATTTGAAAAAAAAGGTTTATCACTAAGGGGAATAAAACTCTTCTTTGAAAGGAGTTTATATCACCATAAAAACCACATGCATAATTCAAGACACTACATATCATACCTTTCCCATCATTCTTTTTACTGTAAAAAAGAACTAATTATTCCAAATGTGAAACTAGTCAGCATGATTTATAAACCTCAGAGAAATCCATCAGAATGCTCCCATCTGGCCAATGATTTATTATATTTTTTTTTTTCTTCCCAGAAGAGTTGAAGGCAGACTGTTGGAGTGGTGACCACCACTGGCACAGCTGTTCTCTGCTCTTTGCATATATGGCCTTATTTATCTGCTGCTCCTGTCAGTGATGGGAAGAGGATGTGGAGCAGGATGTTCATCTGTGAGACATTGACCCCCCACCACTGGGAGCTTAGGATGAAGCAAAAACCCAGCTCCACTGAGATTTGTCCTGTGTTTCTCCATACTGACCCAAGCTTGTTCCCTTCGTCTTCCACCTCCACATGACAGAACCTTTCCTAGCAACTCCCTCAGGGCCAGGGAGTACTAAGGGAGAAGTAAGACTATTGATGTTTTAAGAAAATAATTTTGGTTCAATAATGTATTCATAATCAAAATGCTTAAAATTCCTGGGGCAAGGGAACCCTGCCCACAAAACAATGAATCCCTTTTAAATGAGATTAATTAAAAACAGCATTGAGAGAACATTCATTGTATAAGACTCAGAGAATTCCATCCACACCTCTCCCAACAGGTATGAGGTGACATCAAACATGATGAGCTGAGTAAAAAGGGCCAGACCCTAAGCATAGCATCCAACAAAGCCTCTGAAACAGGGAGGGGACTGCAGTCAGAGAATCACAGAACATCCTGAGCTGGAAGAGACCCACAAGGGTCATCAAAGTGCAACTCCTGGCCCTGCACAGAGTCACAGCATGTGCCTGAGGGAGTTTTCCAAACCTTTCTTAAACTCTGTCAGGCTTGGTGCTGTGACTGCTTCCCTGGGGAGCCTGTTCCAGTGCTCCCAGCCTCTGGGAAGGTGGAACACCTTTTCCTGATATCCAGCCTAAACCTTGAGTCCTGCCACTGGTCATGAGAGTGCAGAGATCAGTGCCTGTCCCTCCTCTTCCCCTCACAAGGATGTTGTGACTGCAGTGAGGTCTCCCCTCAGTCTCCTCCAGGGTGAGCAGACCCAGTGCCCTCAGCCACTCCTCACATAGCTTCCCCTCAAGACCCTTCACCTTCCTCATGGCCTCCTTTGGACACTCTGTAGCAGCTTAATGTCTTTTTTATGTTGTGGCACCCAGAACTGTCCCCAGCACTGGAGGTGAGGCTGCCCCAGTGCAGAGCAGAGCAGGACAATCCCCTTCCTTGCCCAGCTGATGCTGTGCCTGATGTCCCAAGGACAGGGATGTCCCTCCTGGCTGCCAGGGCACTGTTGCCTCATGTCCAGCTTGCCCCCAACCAGCACCCCCAGGTCCCTTTCCATGGCCCTGCTCTCCAGCATTCCAGACCCCAGCCTGTCCATACAGCCAGAGCTGCCCCATCCCAGATGCAGACACATCACCTCAAACCTCTCTGCAGAGCTGTGTTCATCATGATTGATTCTGTGTGTTCTGTCAACATGAATCAAATTGGATGAGGTTATTTCATGGAGTCTGTGACTTTACATTTTTTATGTGGTTTAACTAGTGAGACAATATAACCCTTTAATTGTGGGGAAAGACCATTGCTGGAGGTGCAGTTTTATATTACACATTCTCACGAGGGAGCTGCTTCTGAAGGGTGGGTTCCTAAACATTAGTTTTTCTTGCCTTTGTACCAATACTTCAGTCCATGAAGGTGAATTACATCGTTTTGCCGATCTGATAGAAACTAAATCACAAATCCTCTCAAATAATTAGTTTCCTATCAGATCAATAAGCTGATCTAACACATCCTGAGGTCACTTGATAACTAGATCCAACACATGGGGTGAGAAGAGAAGAACCACTCCTTTAGGCTACATTCCTCAATGATGAGGAGGGGAGGAAAAAATCAACAAATCCACTAATTGATGTTCTCTGGAGCCAGGATATCTCTGTGCAGATGAAAGAAGCAATTAGCCTAGGTCAGAGGAAATAAGAGAGAGGAAAAAAGCTGTTGAGCACAGCCTCTGCTCTGTTGGTAGAATGGAACCTCTCCTTTGCTCCAATTAAAGAGCCTGATGACTGTCCAGGGCTCCTGTCTGGTAGCTCTGGAGGCTGGAATTTTTTCTGGGGGTCATTGGTACCAGTGGCACAGGAGTCCTCTTCTGGGTTAGTGTAAAGAAAGCATTAATGTGGCTGAAAAAGCTGTGGGTCATTAGCCTGCCTGCCATCAGCACCAGATATCCTCAGACACTGTGAGATGCACAGCTAAAGCCTGTGCTGCACACTCAGGCAGTGGAAACAGAGTGGTATCTTACAGCTTAATAAGTTTTGCAATCTCTGCTTGACAGGAAAAGCAGTTGTTCTCATTTCAAAACTATTTTTTTTTTAATCTGCAATTAATGATTTCCAGGTCTAGCTGTGCTGTGTAGAATTTTTGTTTCCTTCACGGCAGTGAATCCTAATATGAGGCCATTTTCTTTGAAGCATCCAGTCAGACTAATACAAAACAAACTCCAAAGCCAGAGTGTGAGATTTGTCTTTCCCTGGCAGACAACACCAGAAAAGCAAAAGGGCTTATTATTCTCTGAACCAGCATCATCTTGCCAGAATTATCTTGCCCATTCAGTGCAATTTTGAACAGAGAACATTTTTTTTGTTGCAAGCCTCTTTTCAGAGACTCATTCACTGCATGGTCCATGCCATGCAGTATGATCCCATGATGAGGCTACAGGATGAGTCTTCCAGCCTGAAATGATGGATGCCATATTTGGGACCTTCAAGTTCCTTTTACTCATTCCATGATATTCAGTGTCTCAAAAAGGATTGAAGGTGCTGCTTTTCAAGATGAAAAGCTACTTTTCTGGAACCTTCTTTTCTTCCTTTTCACTGCATTTCACAGCCTTCTTCCTTAGGAAGCCCTCAAGCCTACCATAACAATGGCTGCCTGTGACTTTCACACAGTGTTAAAAATGACATTTTAAAATCATGTTTATTGCCAGGATTAATTTAAAATAGTATTAAGAAGGAAAGAATTTGTGAGGAAAACACAGTTATCTCAACATCCTACTTTTCCTCTCACTGGCCATTGCTAGCTACATTTGACTTAAGCCAGGTCATTTCAAGTAACCCTCTCATTTGAATCATCTAGAAGGAAATAATATATAATACATCAGAAAATAAATTCCCTGTCTCTCATCTGGCTTCTCTGGCTCACAGATCTCTTCAGTGTCTGGTAGACTTCAGCATCTGCTTTTCTTCACACAGTTATCTTCACTGCTGCTGTCCAGTTGCGCAAAAACCTGCTCTGTTTCAAACTGTAGGAGATGAAGAAGCTTTCTCTGTTCTGGAAGAAGCAGAAGATGACCTGAGTTTCTCCTGAGAATTGCCTTTGTTTGTTCAGTAATTGCTTGAACAAATAAGAATGAGCTCCGTGTGGAATATCTGGAAGAGCTTCACCTGTGGTTTGCATTATGTGAGATCTACAGGGTCCCGTGGCTGCAAGGGCTTTATTTATGTGGTCTTTTCTGTGGTCTTTTCCCATACCTTTCCTCATGTGCATTTGTTTCCCCTCCCTTTTTTTCTTTTTTTTTTTTTTAAGTGGGGCTAGTAAGAATTTGCAGTATGTTTATGTTTAATACCAAATGTACAGTAAATTTTAAGCTATTCCCATGAAATTTTCAGCAACTGACAGTCTTTCTGCAGAGTAGAGTGAAATAATACTGCGTTTCACCCTTGAGATTTAAGTAGGCACCCTTGTTGCAATCTGGATGACATTTTCCATAAAATCATTATGTTGTGGACACCTTTGTCATGGAGTGCTTTAAGTGATACTATTTTTGCAAGCCATTTAACATTTTAATCAAATCAGGGGCCATTTTCTGTAATTACCACAGTTGGTGTAATACGTGTGTCAGTCTTTATGGACTAGACATAAGATTACCAGTGATGTTCTTTAATAGTGCTACAGCAGAACAACAAGAAAAGTAATCTATTTTTAGCCTGTAATTTTCCCTGCATCATAAGCAAATCCAAGCCATATCTTAACTTGTTGATCTAAAATTTCCTTGGCTATATTTAGATATGGGTTGGTATCTGTTTTAAGGCTTGTTTTGTTGTTAACAGCACTCACCTTTATCATCTCAGCAGGTTCTTTCTGGCCTGATATATTTACTAGAAGCTCTATTCTTATTTTGTTGTATTTTTTGTGTACTTCAGCTTTTCTCTGCACATCTCTTTCATTTTATCTTCATAAACTGCTGTTCTTCCAAAGTTTCAGCTTTCCCAATGGGAGGTAAGCCAGAGTTTTGTTCTTTCACATTTGTTTCCTTTACATCTGATTTACATTTTACTCACAGTAAGAATATTTTGTTCACTGCATGACATGGGTTTTACCTACTTGTGCTGAATAGTTATTTAACTGAAAAAAATATGGTACTGAAATTTGGCTTGCAAAATTGTGTCCAGCTCAAACTCATTGTAGTTCAGGTACTGGGGCTGGATTTTCCTGACAAAAGGAAGGTGAGTTCCAAGGACTCTTTTACAGCAGCAGTGGGCTGGTCAATATAGTCAATATAGTTAATATAGACTATAGAGCAGTTCTTATTCTGATGGAGGGACCTATATCCACTCACTTGAATCACACCTTGAGCTGTTCTGGCTACACTGGCTCAGTTAACAGTGGTGGGATTCCTTCTTTTACAATAAAAGACCTTTACTGTAAACTGCTGTAGTCAGAGGAGACAAATCCTACCTGAAACACTGCTGCCATTTGGACAGTCCCCACAAAGACCCTCCCATACAGAGTATTTCTTTTAAAGACGACTCTAGTCACTCATGGGAAGCTTTTACAAGATGTTTTTATTCTTATGAACTTAACTGCGCATTTTCTTCCAGTCAGTTTCTTTCATTGCTTCATGAAACTTCACGCTGGTTGATTGCAGTTTCCAGACTTCACCTCTGACTATTCAGACCTGTTCTGCTTCTTCATTTTGTGATGAGGCTCTGTAGCATCAGCTGGTTTCATTTTCAAAACTTGTAATCAGATCTATCTGCTCTGTTCTGCAGCCAATTCTCAGAGTCTTTAGCAAGCTAAAGCTGTGTACTTCTCGCAACCTTTTTCTGAGGGTCTCTTGGTCCCTATAGAATTTTCATCTCAAGCTTGATTTTGAAAATGACACAATCAACAGTACGTTCAAACATGATAAATATCTGGAAAGATTTCCTCTTGGTTTCAGTAATACAGTGGCTGTGTCTCAAATATTTCAGTCTTTCCAAGAGCATACACAATATTTTCTCAGATCTCTATAGTACAGGATTTCTCATTTGCAATCTGGTGCTTCTGGTCCTGCAGTACTCAGAGTTACCTTAATTCATCTTTCTTTTCATCAGCCCTGTCTCCTTTTTAAAGAAAAATTGTGTTATTTTATTGAACCTACTTCAACCATATCCTCCATTTCAGGAGAATTTAATATGCTTTGAACTTTTTTTAGTTTCTATCCACAGTGTTCTTCCCTTACCACTTCTTCTGGTCTTTTTTTTCTCCATGTCATCTTTTGTTGTACTCTGCTGCATGTTAAATTGCATCAAAGAAAATGCCAGATTAGTGATAAAAAAGGCATCTCTCATACCAAAAAAAAAGGGGCACATGCATATATCTAGAGAAATAATAAAGATACAAGAGGGGAAGGAATTTGTGAAGGAGAAACTAAAAATGTTCCACTGAGCCAGTTTCTGTCACTGAGTATCACTGACAGCAGTTGCTGAACTGGGGAGTGTTCCAGCCTCTAAGGCAATGGGTCACTTTGTAATATACAGAAACCCACTGCAGTTTGTCTTGCTATAATCTCAGTTGCTCATCTGTGCTTGGTTTTATGTTTGTATAGTTCTGTCATCCTTCCTATTTTCTCATATCCCATTGTCATTCAAATGGTTTCCAACCTTCATTTTTATTTTTGTGGATTTCTCTTCTCCAAGGGAGGCAGGAGCCCTGTGTGGCAGGATTGTATTAGCTGAAAACAAGGTTATCTTTCATTAAACACTTAGTGGTTCACACATCACACACAGGCTGTAACTCCCTGGTTAAATATTGCTGTTAATGCATCTCTTTTTTTCCCCAGCTATTCCCATTTGTCCCAGCTTGTAGGCAAAGGTTAAGCCAGCTTGATTTGTAGTAGTTCCCTTTTATCCTTAGACTTTTAGTTGTCTGAAAGTACATTTTCTGTATTGAGGAATTTTCATCTCAATTTTTTTAAATACAGATTTCTGCATATGTAGAATATCTTGTCTTTCCCAATCTAAACAAATGTATGACTTTCTGATTCTTTCTGCCTTGTTCTGTTGTTCCCACCACTTTTCCTTTCTCATTTTGCTTTCCTTTCTCCACTTCCTTTTTGTCTTCCTCTGGAATGGCTGCTGCTCATTCTGCCTTGAGGCCTAATTCCTCCTCTTTTTCTTTGCCTTTCCCCTTGGACTCAGCCACTCTCTTCCTTCATTGACACTTCTGCTCCTTCTCCAGAGGACAGCAGCTGGTAAAAATGACCTGTCCCCTGTGCCTGGCATCCCCCAAAGGCTGCATCTTCTCTCCAAGGCTGGCTTGCACCTGTCCTCCCTTGTGATAATTTCTGCAGATCTCTGCTCCTCCAGCTGGTCCCCAGAGGACCCAGATTTGTGCTGTGAATAACGAGGCTTCCCTCCCTCCAGTCTGTTCTGACTATCACTTCTTTTTTTTTTTCTCCCTGCCCACTCATTTTCTATGTTTAATGTCCATGTGACACCATTCTTCTCTCTCTTGTACTCAGCCTTCCGTTACAACTCCTGGCTCCTGGCTTTCCATTTTTGCTTCCCAGAGCTGATGATTTCATTTTCTGCACTGAAATCTGTGCTCCTCTGCTAGATCAGCTGCTTTATTTCTCCAGATAAGCCCTGCTGGTTTTGCTTTCTTCATGACATTTCAGCATGCTCATGTTAATTTCATCAACCAAGCTACTGAGAACATTAAACTTTTGGCTTTTTTAATTTTTCAGGTTTTAGAGAGGCCAAGGAGGTATGTGTCAGACTTGCAAGTTGAAGAGGTTAACTTCTTCAAGCTTGGCCATTATTCCTAAAACATCATGAAACAAAAACAAAAGGATACTATTGTCATACCAGGATGAGTATAAGAAAATATCTGTGAGATCAGGCTGCTGGGAAAAGCTTGAAAGAAAACCAGGAGCGCTCTGAAACAGAAAGAAATTAAGTAATCCCGAGTCTTTGGAAACAGTAAAAAAAACCCCAGAATTCCTCAGCAAGAGCAGGGGGAAGGACTTTTAAACAGAGCCTGTAACAAAGACAACAGCAGAGGGGATTGCAAAAGCTCTGACAAATGAAGCAACCCTGCTCAATCAGAAACAGGAGTTGAGCAGCAGCAAGCCAGAGGCCCAAAGGCTGCTGGTGCTTCAGGGCAAGCTGCAGCAGAGGAGCTCCCTGCCACATGGCCACCCTGCCAGAGGAGTTGTGCAAACCCTCCTGGGTGTGCTAACCTGCCTGCAAAGGAGCCACAGGATTCATCAGATAAATGCCCTATAATGTGTGTGGTGGGAGATGGGACAATGCAATCGTTACCATCAGGGTGTCCCTTCATTAATGTGAGGAAAGGGGAAGGTTTGCAGAGAAAAGGATGTGCTTGATTTCTTCTTGGTGATAGGCAGAGTTTGTGTCTAGCACTACTGACAAAGACTGCCTGTTACAACAGAAAAACAAGCAGAAGAAAAAATGTTTTTTTAACAAGAGCTGTTCAGTGCTGTTTATGTGATTGTGAAAGAAAATGTTTTACCAGTCCAGCTATCCCAGGGAACAATTTCTTCCATGTTGTTGACCACTGGTGAAAAGATCATGTAAACCAGCAGTGCTGTTTGTACGACTAGCAGAAGAGGCAACATTTCCAGTAACACTATGAGGTAAAAAATAAAAGACAAAGAAATGAGAAAGTCACATTTCCAGTCTAATAATAATTGTAGTGCAGTAGAAATGCTCACAGCAGAATACCTTTATAAAAGAGAAGAAACAATGAACTGTAGAAGAGGCTGAGGCTATAGGCTACATCCAGCACAAATGAGAAGGAAGGAAGTAAAGGAAGGAAAGGAAGGAAGGAAGGAAGGAAGGAAGGAAGGAAGGAAGGAAGGAAGGAAGGAAGGCAGGCAGCGGTGTGTAACCACATTGGAGAGATATGCTAAAAAATAGCTAAAAAAAAAAGGTAAAAATCCTAGAAACCACCCAAAGGGGACTGAGGTCAGGAGATGCTTCCACATTCCCACAGAAGACAACATAATGGGATAGATATCACCATATTGCAGTAAAGGTAAGTCTAAATGGGTGAAAATTCAAATTGGTTCTGGAATGGTTGTGCAAGGGAGAGTTGCTTCAAAAGGGTGCAAATGTGTCAGTCATATGTCTGAAAAGATTGTATTCACCCAGTAAATATAAACCCATGTTCACCCGGTAAAGTTATGCTAGATGTTGATTGGCAGTTCCTAGGAACTGCTAAAACCACAATACTGAAGAAAAAAATGTAAGTGGAAAAAAGATAAAATTGGGTTTGGAGCAGTTGTCACTGGAAAAAAAAAAACCCAACAACCTACCAAGCAACCAACCAACAATGACAGAAGAAAAATAAAGAGAAACACCCCCCCTCTCCCAACCCTCAAAACAAACAAAAAAACCAGCCTAAAAAGCTCAAGCCAAGCCTATTCAGTTGCAGACCTGAAGGAGACCTGATTCTGTTTTGGATATATGCTATGCTACTATACTGCATATGTAAGTGCTTATAGCCAGTTCCTAGGGAAACTAGAGAAAGGAAAGAAAACGTTCCAAGAAAAATATGAGAAATTATCAGCTACTTTTACTGTGATTGCCAGAAATGAAAGAGTTTGATGTAGAAGGAGAGCTTAGTTATGCTGGTGATAGAGGGGAATCTATAAATAAATGGATTTCACAGGTATAGACAGGATTAGAAAAAAAGGAACAAAATAAGATTGAGATAATGCTCCACTTCCTTTGGTGTCACAGTTCTTCATTGCTTTTCACTATCAAGGCACTGTAGTCTTTCCAAGACAGGAAATATTGGATAAGTATTTCTTAAGTAAAAACCCAGCTCCTTCCCTATACATCACAGAACACAGGTATGTTTTTGGAATGACGCTTGCTTCATTCATCCTGTCATATATCTGTCAGGTTATTTGTTACCCAAAGCCAAAACCCTATCAGAAAAAAAGTGACACGAGAAACTTATGGCAAATGCTTTCCTGCAAAAGCATCGGTGCTGACTACAGCCCTGGTGTTTACAGTCACATCCCTTAAATATTTCTTCAGAAAGAATCAGCCTTGTGAGGACCAGGCTACCAGCATAATATCTGACTGCTAGAGCTGGCAGGGAGCAAAAAGCTGAACAAAATCTGCACCACATGTAGGTCTAACAAGAAAACCTTGCTTTGCTTAGAAGGAAACACAAGAACTAGAAAATCTGAAGAGGAAATGAGAAGTCTGTCAATCCTTGAGATGTATAAATTATAAGCAGAGTTGTTGGGTTTTTTTTAAAAAAAAATTGTTTTGTTTATTTGCAACAGTCTCTCTGTGTGCCAAAATCTGTGGGGAATCTCAAATGAAGGTAACGCATAACTCGTTCACCAAAAAGATCTATTCACTGTGTGCCTCAGCAACTGAAAAAAACAGGGTGTCTTTGTAACATTTAACAACTGTGTTTAAGAAGTAACAGCAAATGAAGAGGAAAACCAGAAGTCTGTCACGTATTTCAAGTGCTGCAAACACACAAACAAGCCCAACCCAGCATTATGTCCCAGTGGAAATGAAAGTCTTACTGATGACACAAACTTTTGAACAGCTTGCTGAGTATTCAGTATGGTTTGTTTCTGTTGTGGGAAAAAAAGAAAGAAAAAAAAAATACTGTCAATGCATTTAGTGGCAGGGTGGAATCCAAAATTATTAAACAAATTTTTGTCCAGAGTACCAGAATGCTGTTACTCCAACTTGGCAACTTTCTTTTTTGAGCTGAGTGCTTCCCTTAGAGTGCAGGCACTGGGACACGTGTTTTGTCCAGAGCTCCAGTTACGCAATAGCACAACAGGAAAGAACTCAAATCATGGAAAAAAAAGGCCCAGCAAACAAAACCCGAGGCCTTTGCTGACCTTACAACCACAGCAGTTTGAGCACCAGCACGCTGACTGGAAGCAGTCAGGGAAGAAGCCGGCTGGAAACGTGCACAAGGCTGGGTGGAGCTGGGGGAGTGAGCCTCAACCTCAGCTAGGTTGGGTCTCCTCCTCTTGCCCATGACAAGTGATCCTGAAAGAGCAGCACATTTTTACAATCTCAGTCAGTGCTTTATGATTTCCACTAGGGATGCAGGTATAAACAAACACAGGACAAAATACGGCAGCCAGGTGGATGGCCTTGACCACACAGACAGACTCAGACTCTGTCACACAGCTGTAAAGTAGAAGCTAAAGACAAAAAACCACCTCTTTTCCCACCCTGCAGAGTCTCCTAATGGATTTCAGCAGTGAGTAGGCCACAAAGCTGTTTTTCTGAAATGGAAATGTTGTAGTTATTTCCTTCTCCTAATATCCAAAGCAGGGAATAATGCTGAAAGAATCTCATCCATAAAGAAATTGAAATCAATATTGCAACACATGGTATTAGTGAAGCCCTGATCTGGCTAAAAGCTCTTAATTTTCAGTAGGGCATTTGTGCTGCTGGCAGGATGCTGCCCAGGAGTGATTTATCAGCAAGGAAAATAGATATCTGAAGCTGGGCTCCTGTGTCCATATCTAGTTACCAAAATAAATTGCCTGATTTTCAGGCTTGCCAGGAACCAGAAGGTCCCAGGAGCATGTGTGATAGAGAACAATTACAAGCAAATCAAAGCTAAAGCAGACTAACCACACTCCCCTAAATTACAGGGAGCCTTTAGTGCCAATTGGAATGTGTTTTATTTCTTTTTGCTTTTCAGTTCCAGGTCTCCAGCCTGTGATCCACTGAGAAAGCTGCTAACTCCAGAATCACCTGTTGGTGACTAAACTGGACAAAGTGGAGACCAAATCAGGGATTTTTCACCTGGCATTTTAGGTCAGTTTTCTAAAGCTGTGCCAAATCCACTTACATGTCTAAATAAATACCTTCTAACCCAGGAAAATATAATGAATTTTCAATCGCTGTCTCTGGATGACTAACACAGGACAGTTTAAGAGACTTTAAACTCATTTAGATCAGCTTTCTGTGGAAAAAAGCATAGCATTTTGATATTCATGCATTATGTCTAATGTTTCCTGCTTGATGCAAGCATAAAATTAAAGGTCTGTCTTCAGAATTAAAATTAAAGGTCTGCCTGTCTGATATTTCCAGAGCTGCATGTTATATTTTATAGGGCCAAGTGACCAGAAGTGAAATCTACCTTGGGCAGATGCTATTGACCCTAACTGGTGCCACTCAGGCAGAAAGAAATGGCCCCAAAACACCACAATAAATCAGGATATTACAAATAATTTATTCACAAATAAAGCCTCAGGCTCCTGTGGACTACAAACACTCATGTTTCAAGACATAAATGAGAAAAAAATGTGGCTAATAAATTCACTCCTGTTGAAAATAAGCTTTTCTGTTTGGCTCAAACAAATGCAGTTGGAAATGACCTACTGAACATCTAGAAAACAAACCCCAAATGTTTAATCTTTATCACGTATCACCAGCTACATAATGGACCCAAATTCTAACCATGTTGGGATCAGCAGGTGTCCAGTATCATTAGAGACTGTGCATGTTGCTGGGATAAAAATAAATTCAGTAATATTTACCCCACTAGAACCAAAAATGAATTTATCCTCAGGATAAAAACCCAGTGTTCTGTGTTTGTCTTGACACGCCAGAAAAAAATAACTTTTTCCAGTTTCAGCTACATCTGATCCAACATTGCTTTAACATAGTGTTAGAAGCACATGTGTAGCTTTTTAGAGCAAACTGTGCTCGTTAAATAGAGTCATGGGAGGTTATTCATAACAAAATTACACAGTAGATCTGTTTCAGTAGAAGAGGAAAAAAAAAAAAAAAGAAAAACCCCAGAAAAACCCTTAGTATGTCCCATTTTTGTTATATATTAAGCTTAGCTCTCCTCTTCCACTATAGTTTTTCTTCATGAGTGGGACTGATTTTAGGAGGACCAGAAGTTAAAATGTTTGGTCTCAAATGCACCTGCACTAACTTACAGTACTCAGGGTAAGTGCAGTGCCACTCATTTGGCAAGAAAGTGGATTAGACCTGTAGATCCCGTAATGCTGGCTACATCTGGCATGACTCAACTGCTTTTTCAGTGTAATTTTGGGGTGAGGATTATGCAGGGCTCCTTCAGTGGGAGATTTGCTCTTGTAGAAGACCGACCTAGAATTTTTTACATGTAAATCCATATCGTCGTTACCATAAGCTTATGACCTTTTTTGGGGGGTGTTTCTCTTTAAATTTACATATCTGTGTGTGGGGTTCGGGCACAGCCTCATCCATCTGCTTTCCCATTCCTTGACACTGCAAGGTTCCCAGCTCTTGCAAAAGCGTGACTCATATGGAAAAAAGTTTCCTTTTGGGAAGCTCTGCTTTGTTAGGTCTGGTATGAGCCAGATTCTTCTGACCAGTTCAGCTCAAATGTGATGTCACCTTTGCTGAAAGAACTTCAGCTTCTCTAATTCTTTGCCAGCTCCTCGTGAAGGAAGCTCGGAGTTTCTCCAGGGAGCCTCCACCACAGCCTTTGGCTTCTCTCTAATTCCTAGACTTGCAGCTTTTGTTTTGTTTAGGGACTCTGCTGACATCCCCTTTCATTACCTTCTCCAGAACAGTGTACTTGAAGCTCATCAATGCCCCGGTCCTTGTCCCCACAGACTGTGTCCAGCTGAGCCCCATCTGAGGACCCATGTCCCTGCCCTGGGCCTGTCACCTTTGAACTAACTCCAGTAACTCATCTCATTAAACCATTACAAAATCCAGTGGTCAAATCCTCCACCACAGGTCTGTGTTTCACCGGTACTCAGGTGATTTCTCAAGAATGCTGGCATTTGCACATCACAGATTTGGGTATGAAACTTGCAGGCTGCCAGCAAAAGTCCTCAAATCCATTTGGCACGTCTTTTCCCTCCTAGAAGTCTGTGCTGAACAATTGATTTAGAAAAATACACAGTGAAACAACCATTTGGAGCATAAAAGCTGATCTTGGAGTTATCACTTATTTAATTTTAATGAACAACTGATTTTTAAACATGGTGAAAAATAGGAATTCCCAGTTGATTTCATTATATGTCCAGCCCCACTACTTGTTGTACCCAAGTACCTGTGGGCAAGGGTCAAATATTCTTGAAAATACGTTCATTTGTCTTACACAAAATCTTTCTCTCTGCTCTTGTGCCATCCACTGTTAGTGCAAAAAAAAAAAAAAAGAAAAGAAAAAGAAAAAAAAAAGTTGCCTTATGCATAAACTTCTCTGTTTCCAGAAAATCCAAATGGATTAAATTAATTCTTGCAAATGAGCTGAAAAACATTCATATTGATTTTAATATTAACTTAAAGAGGCACAAATAAAAGCTCCAGTTCTTACAGAGGAATAATTTAAGAGACCACAATTTATAAAACCACCGTAAAAAATACAGAAACATACAGACAAGAACCCCAGCAACCTCATAGTATAATATTTTGATACAATAAGACAGCAGAGAGAGAGATGGGTCAGATTTTCCATTTCTTGTGCACATAACTCATGATGATATTTGCTTCTTGGCAATGTTGCTTCACTGATATAGCCTGTAGCATATCAACAAGTGTACTTAAAGAAATCAGCATCAGTTAAGAAATGATTCACGAGCATGAGGAAGGGCTGCACTGGTAACAAACATTCAGCCATCTCTTCACGTTTGCTGTTCTCACCTCCTGCTTACCAAGTAGCTTCTGTTTGAGTTTGCAGCATTCCCTCTGGAAATGGAAGCGCTGGTCCAGTCGCCAACCACACCTTTTCTTTTTAAATACATGTATTTATGTCAGGTGACTAAGGCTTTTCTTTCCCAGTTAAACAGAGTGTTTTCCTATGTGATGACTACCCTGTATTTTTGCTTTCCTATTTTAAGTCTTCGTGGAGACAGCAAATTCTTCTTTTCCTGTGCAGCATAGCAGGTGGAGTCACTTTGAGTGATGATGTAGTGCTGACCTCCCTCTGCTACCTCTCAGAGGAAGTATAAGAGTTTCCCACCACTGGGATTTTAAAGACAGATAAGCACCATGACATAATTATCTCCCTGTAAAAGCAGTGGAGAATAAGCTTGAAGTGTGAATTAATTTCTTACTCATCAGCAGGGACGTGGAGCCTCTAAACCCTGTCGTGCAGAGTTGCTGCTGAACACGTTGCACAGAGGAGCCACAGAAACCCCTCGTGGGGGAGTCTGAGTGTTTCCACAACACCATCAGTGTCAGAGCTGAGGAGGAGGTGTCAGAAAAGCAGATTTGAATTTTTTTTTTATGGCAAAACCAGTGAGGGGAGGCACGTCATAGACTGGGGTAAGAAGTGTGGCTGGGACTTGCTGAGAAGATCAGATCCTTGGAGTGTATTAAGCCTGTGACACAGTAACACTTTATTTCAACAGCTGAAAGCACCCTCAAGTTATAATCTAATTAGAGACATTAAGACTCATTTGCATGTTATGGGGCATATTTTAGGGGCAGGATTCTTTGATCTTTAAAAAGCAGCTGATAAATGGTTGTCCTTTAGTGTATCTAAATCAGGTAACCTGAAGTTAATATGAACTGAGTTTCAGTGTGCCAGAATTTACATAGGGATGATTAACATTTCAAACGGAACAGGGCAAACATTAAATGCAGGCATGTTATGTGTCTGTGACTGGCAGGAGGGTTGGTTTATTGCTGTCCTAGGAGACGAGTCCTAGGTGACTTTATCATCTTTCAGACTGAGTAGACAATATTCAGTTTTATTCAAGTACCCCAAAAATGGGTTATAAAAGGCATTGCATGCTGCATATAAATACAGGAGTGAGAGGGAGATGGAGAGAGATTTTGCTCTGTAATGGAGACTATTTTATTGAAATATGATCATGGTTTTTTATTCAACTCTTTCCCTAGGTTAATACAATCAGGTAATTCTTCTAATCTCTATTCAGGACATTTGAGCCAGTAATAATTTAGGAATGAGAAAAAATATTCAGGTCTCACTTCACCTTTGCAGAGCCTGGAAATTGACTGCAGACTGTGGGCCCTAAACCTTCCTGTTTTATCAGGGAACAAGCTACAATCATTCCTCTGCTTTAGTGCATATGTTTATATGAGTGAGATTATTAAAGATCACAGGTAACAGGGCTGCCTGCTTGTGACTCTCTGTGAATCCCCAGTGAAAATAAGAGGGGTGTGTGGCACAGAGCTCTCTCCTATACAGCTGTATGTAGGAGGGGAGAAATCCCCCATTTTCTGTTTACCTTGCTGAACTGTTTTTTTCCAGTAAGCTCTGTGTTGGCCAGTGCACTGATATTTCTTCTTCTCTGTTTCTATACACCTCTCTTTTCTTCTGTACACCCTCAGCAGTCTGGGCTTCTCACTCTCGACATCCTAAGATGTTTTCTTATCAGTCATTTATTTTAGGACTGTGCTGTTTGCCTGCTTCTGGGGGCATTGGCTGTCACTGCATCTCCAGTATCCCCAACAGGCTTTTCATATATGAGCCAGTTGCTGCAATAAGCACAGAAACTGTGCTGTGCTGGAGATACAAATGCTTTGGGGTAAACATGGGCTCTGTCTCATATGGAAAACCAGTCCCTAGCTGTCATTCACTGCTGCTCGTGTTTTGTACTTGCATTCAGAGAGCTGGGTGAGACAGTGCAGAATAATGCCAGCATCTATTCTCATGCATGTTTACCTTCTTCGAAGAAGATTTAATAGATCCTTTGTGTGTTGAGAAAGGCTCTGTGCATAAGCACAAAAGGGACATGGGTAGACAAACTACAAGAATGAGAGAAGGGGAAGATTATAGTAGAAAATATAAGCAAAGCAAAATCTGCCCATAGAAATTTTTTTTATAGTACTGTGTTATCTATTCAGTATCTAAAGCCCAATGTCACTTACTATTGCTCTGTAGGATTATCATGGTTGGGACTTTGATGTTCTGCTGTACCAGTGGCCTTCTCTATTTTTATCTATCCATGGGCAACAAGTCCTTTGAGCCTCACTTGCTTTTTTGTATTCCTACTGCTATTAATAATGATGGACAAATTATATGGGCCATAACAACTGAAAGGCCAAAGTGTCTAGATCATGAAGAGGTGAAAACAAGGTCACTGCTGACCTTATATTTTTGAGGGGGAATTGACAGATTTAGATTGTGCTGCATGGCTTTAAAAAAGTTCAGTTATTTATCTCAACTTGTTTCTGTAAGCACAATAATAATTAATATTAACACTGTAGAACTATTGCAAATATTAAGTGCTTTGGGAGCCTCAAAGGAACAGCTTTAAGTAAAGGCACAACACTATTATTAACTATGACAAATATTGACTGTAGCACTAAATATGTGTTCATGCAATCATTCATTCAATTTGTTTGCACCCAGAAAACATACTGGGACAAAGCCATGGGACTCCATCCAGGTTTTAACCTAAATTTTACTCAGATTCGCCCTAGGTAAAAAACCAAGGTAAGGTAAATTTTCTAATAATGCTAACTGAACGACCCAAGAGATTTCTTGGCTGTGCTGGCCTGATCATTACAAAGGTGGTCAGAAAAGGAAAATAAATAGTTTTTATTCTTTAATGAAAAGCAAGGAGGGTCTGAAATAACTTTTGTTTTGTTTTGTTTCTTTTTCTGCTGTACTTTCTAACATCAGAAATTTACATTTTTTTTACACAGGCAGACCAATGAAAAAAAATTGCAAAACCTTAAAGAAAGGTCTGGAACTGAGGGCAAAGATTTTCAGTGGATGTTTTGTTGAAATATTTTTTGCCAGAGGCGGTGGTGGATACCCCATCCCTGGCAACAGTCAAGGTCAGGTGGATTGGGGCTCTGAACAACCTGATGGAGTTGAGGTCCCTGCTCTTTGCACAGAGTTGGACAAGATGCCTCTTAAAGGTCCCTTCCAACCCAAACTATTCTATGATAGCCTTGACTTTATGCTGTGTAACTCATCCAAGGGAGCTAAAAAAGTTACACCTGGCTGTAAGTGGTGATTGTCTTTGTGGGTAGTGGGTTTCATCAGCCACAGCATTTCTATCACTGTGTCCTGCACTCTTTTCCCTCTTGGCTCCCAAAGGAGGAGGTCTGGGGCTGGCTCCTGGAGCTCCACATGCTCCTCTGCCCAGCTGGAGGACTTTCCTTGTGGGAGCACTGCCAGTAGGGGTGGGTTAGAGCAGCCCTTGGCCTTGATGTGGTCTGCTTTCCCTTCACTGAGCCAGACTGAAAGAGCTGCCAGTGTGTGTTTCCATGTGGAGAGCAGTACGTGTGACAAGTGTGGGGGTGATCCTGGGTGATTTGTAATAGTTTGGAAAAGGCTGTCACTCGTGTGGCGTGTTTGCAGGATGAGCAGGATAAATATTTCACTCTGAGAGCTCTGCCTAGTTAGCAGAATTACCCATCTAGGCAGCAGCAGCAGCAAATTGTCTTTTTTGTCTGAATACAAGAGGGGCCTTTGAGGTACCAAGCCAGGCAAATAGCAAAAGGTACACCAGGGGGGAGCTGGCAGCAGTCAGGTGCAATCAGGCTGGTTCCTGGGACAAGTGCTTGGGTCTCTACAGCATTATTCCAGCTAAAATAAATAAAGATTTTTCATTATAATAATGTGTTGATTTGCACGTGCATGCCTGCATCCCATGAAACATCCTCGAGTGCTGGCCTGAGTTTTGAGAGCCAAGCAGTGTGATCCAATTGCACCTGTACAGACAGAGAGGTGGAGCATGAACACGAGCTGGGGCCTGAGCCTTCCACAATAAATACAGGACAATAAAAAACAGCCTGCATCACTGTGGCCTGTCCCTGAGGACAAAGAAAGGTCCCTCCCTGAGAAAAGAGTGGATCATCAAGTGGAAAGGTAGAGAACTTGGAGGATAAGAATGGAAGAATGACGGGATTATACCTGGGGAGAAGCGCATGGGTGTCCACAGGCTGGGAAAAGGCAGAAGGGAGCAGAGTGGAGCTGGCTGTTACCATGACAATAGGCAACAGAGGATCTGCGTGAGGAACAAAAAGATTAGCAGTCACTCAGGAAAGATTCCCATCAAATCCCTACCTTTTCTTCAGCTTAATGAATGGAAATTTAACCTTTTATTTGAAAGATTGTCAACTCGTTGGAGTCCTGCCTTCTTATCCCACCAGCAACTAATACATCTTTGTAGCAACTACAAATTTTGTGTATTACAACATTTTTCACATCCATCTGAAGGCGTATGAGAATTCAGTGGTAGCTGTAAGAGTGATGTGAATGTGAGGAAGAACTTTTCCAGGAAAAAGGGTTGCTGTGTAGTTCAAAATATTGCATTAGCACTCTAGTGAATCCTAAATGAATCTATATTTTTAGCCTTGATGCTACAATGTGGCTGGTCCATTAATTCATTATTGCCTCTCACATATGCAATCGTTTGCTTGACTATGAGATGGTTGTAAAATACTGTCACCCTGAAGAGGTGATATTTTACCTCCACTTTGCATTGTTATAGTAACGATTCCTGGTTCAGGGCCCTGGTTAATAAAATTTAACAGCTTTTTCCACAGGAGCTGTTTTTGTGATCCTTCAGCTACCTCTGCTCTCGTGGGGTGAAGAGAATGATATATCCAAGGCTGGCATGTTCTAAGGCCTCAAACTGTCTGCCACATGCTTAATGAGGAATGTGAGCTTAAATTCAAGCAAATGGTAGAAAAAACAGTGTGATGGGTTAAGCTTGATAAAGAGCTAATTGAAAAAATCTGAAGGGAACAAATTACTCTAAAAGTATAACGTTTTAGTAGGTATTAATTCTCTATACTGTAAATTAATTGCTTCTTCTCATGTAGCAAGTAATTTTAATTTGTGTTTGTCCTCCATCCAGGTCTGTATGATCATTATGAAACAAATCAAAGGGATGAAAATGCCCTGCTCTGGATGTACAGACACATACAAACGAGCAGGTTCATCTGAGTGCATTTACACAAATACCTGGGACAGCCTGTTTGGAATATTCATGGTGAGCTATTAGTCATCTTCCCAAATATTCATTTAGATTTTGTGAACAGGCTCTTAGAGGAGATATAATCAAATATTTGTGAAGCCTGCACACAGCACTGCTGCTGGAATTGTGTTTTGGATTCTCTAACATGAGGGCAGAGCTATGTGGACTGCTGCTGTGCACTCTCTACTAATTTGAAACACAGCTATTATTTCCCCAAAGCCTGACACAGTGAGTGTTCACATCCTGATTTTCATTACTTTCATTTTCAGGGACTGAAAGCCCTTGGACTCTGGGCTGAGGAAGTTTGGATCTAATGAGACTTTTTCTTTTCTTGGTGTTTTTTTTGGTTGGTTTTTTTTGTTTGTTTGTTTGTTTTTTTAGTTTTTTTTGGGTTGTTTTTGTTTTTTGGTTTTTGTTTTGTTTTGTTTTGTTTTTTTAACTTTACTCATCTACTGTTTGCATCAGAAGCAAAAGGAAGGCATAAGGTTTGTATTTTCAGTCAGGTCCCTTTTCCATCCATAGCATATTCAAGTCTGATTACTTTCTCTTCATACATGACATTATTCATAGGACACATTTGTTGATGACTCTTAGGAAGTTTCCTAGTAGTTTTAGAAAGACGCTGTTTGGCCTCATTCACACTGGTTTTTTGAATCTATAATAGGTGTAGATAGCCTATTTCTTGAAGTTTAGACAAGGTTTTGCTGTAATAAAGGTTGTGAATATATATTTTATTTCACAGTCCTCGGCTTGAACTGGATACAGCAAAATGACTGCAACCTTTACAGATTAGTATTTCTATTATGTATAAAAATCTATAAAACTCCATGAATTATCATAAGAAAGAAGTAATCATTCTGTTTCTCAAACATAAGAATCTTTAAGTACCAGTAGGAGGCCTGTAAAGTACATCTAAGGGGCAATTTCTGCAGTGTAAAAATTGGCAAATGAAAAATTTGCCTAGAGATGCTAACAATTTATGAGTTATGATCCATGTAATGTTCTGCAGCTGATTTTTCTACACTAAAATAAAGGCAGGTCTTTGTGCAATAATGGTAGTTATTGCACAAAGCAGAAGTGGGCATTATAAGCATTTTCAAACGCTGCTGTGTGTCTTGGAAGTTCAAAATCTGTCAGCAGGAAAACCAACAAATTGTAGGAAATTCAGAATCCTGACGCCGTCAAAACATGAAGTGGATCAATTAATTTCTGGTTTAAGAACTTAATGTGCTTTTAAATACTGGAAAAGCTCAAGGCCACTGGTGGACCAGGAGTGTGAAACATACCATGAAACATTAGTACCCCACAGTGCAGACAATGTCATCAAGACTTAGGTGCTTGACTTCTCAAATTCCCCTTGAAATCCTTTTTCTTGTGGCTAGAGGAAGGAAACCACAGATCTCAGGGGGGGGTTTTGTTCTGTTTCTAAAGACATTCAGCTATGTCATCTTTGCCAGAGGTCTTTAACACTCAGTTTCTCTAGGTGCAATAGGGCAATAATGAAACCTGCTTGCAAAATGAATATTTAGTTTGAAGATAGCTAAGTCACTTCTATCCAAAGCATTCAAATATGTGAAACATCACTGCTTTGTGAGCTGCACAAATGTGCCCCATTGCTTGGGGAGTGGCTGGTGCCTGTTGTATTGAAACCCTGATTTAATGGGCTGTCCTTATAGTTCAAAATAGAAAATATAAAAAGTTGTCAGCTGGGATCCTGATTACCTTTGCCCATGCTATAATGAGACCTTTGTGATAAAACAAAAAGTTCTGAACAATGCTGTCTGCATCATCATCACAGGCCAAGATTAAAATAGATGTTCTGTTATGTTTGGAGAATCTGGTGGCCTGATTTTCCAAAGCTCTGAAAGCAACCTTTGCATTCAAGGTGCAATTGATAGAGAAAAAAAAGAAACTATTTACTTGTAAAGAATAGTCAAATTGGAAAAAGTTAGAAATTGACTTTTACAAAATGAGTCCATGGTCAATAACAACTTTAGCAGAAGGGAGACTAAATTTACTGGCATATATGGAACAAGTGATTTAATCTATTGCTGAACGACTGCCAGTGCTGGGGTGGAATGCAGCAGATGTTTTTCATGGAAACTTTAAACATAATTTTCCAATAGAAAGTGAGGCATAATATTGTCTCTGATAGAAATAGTACGAAAAACTTCAGTGGGTCCAGTAACTCCTGGCTTGTGCCTAGTGAAATCCTTTACACCCTTTTTTCTCATTCCAATTTTCATCCTTTTTCTGCTAAAGAGCTAATATACTTAGGAATAAAGGGAAAGGAATTAATTCTGCACAGAAACAGCAGAATTAACTAGTCTGAGGTGAGTAAGCTTGTGTACTAAGCAAAGCCTACGTATTTAGACCTTGTTACTCATCTCAGCTGCTCCACAGATGGGAGCACAAACTCTTGAAAAAGCTACTTCACAGCAGCAGCAGCAAGTACTAGAGGCAATTTAGGTAATTTTTAAATGGAAATGGTGACCTCTGATGTGGCTGTTGTCATCACTTCTGCAGAGCATGCCTTTGGTGTATATACACATAGGATGGGCTCTGTCCCTGTGGCTGTGCAGTGCCAACTCAAATCCTCCAAAATATTCAGTTTTTAACCTAGAAATGCCTGTGCTAGGATGTCCAATAAGGGAATACAAAGGATCTTGACCCATAAAGGTCTTGTTTTATCTGAAGTGTCCTAGGATTTGACAAGGCAAGAAATATTTAGCACCCTGCAAAGTTATAGGGAAACATTAGATACGTATGGCCACAGGGAATCCACAGAAATACTTTTAGGAGTAAGTTTTAAATTACCATTGATATTGTGTGATTGCAAGAAACAGAAGAATGACAAACAACAGTCCTTTAATCCTGTTGGTAATCTTATCAATGTATTTGGATAAGTATCTATCCAGGTTTTAAAAGTTAAATACATCCATGAGTCAATATGGATTATCCCATAGTTTATGCTTTAAAGATTTAAGGGGAGTGTGCTTCATTAGTTATAAAGAGAGAGAGAGGAACCATAAGCCAGTCCACAGCCCCCACAGTGTTCACTGTAGAGCTGTTCCAACTCATTTAAAATGCCTCAGTGATGAGGTTTTCATTACTTCCTCTGGGAGATTATTCTACAGAATTGCGAATCTCAGAAACGGGAAGTGTAAATATTCCCTCAGTTAATTTAATTAAGCTCTTCTCCATTCTTGCCCTCTCACCACCTTGTAATTTCTCTCTTTTCTCACTTAGCATATTCCTCTAAAACTCCATGCTCCAGTGGCTGCTAATCTGGTTGGGGATGGGGAGTAATCCTTCTTCCTCTGGTTCCCCGTGCTGGATCCAGTGCTTGGCTGGTGCTTGGAAGGAAGGGAGGAAGCCAGGCAGGGCTTGGGGAGGCCAGAGGAACCCTCAGGAGAGGCTTCCTCAGCCTGCACCACCCACAGAGGGATGTGGTGGAGTTTTGCATGGCTCCCTTCACCACGCTGAACACTCCAGTAGTTTGCCTGACTTTGTATGCCTGTAGCAGTGCTTTAAGGAAGCAAAACAACCCCATTTTAGGATAATGGAAGTGGCAGAAGCTGTTAAGCAAGTGATAATATGTCTCCAGCACACCGTGCAGTACCAAGCTGAGATGCTCGAGAGGCTTCTATCCGATCGGGTGGGGTGCCCGGAGCAGCATCTGCACAGAATAATTTGCCCTGTAAAGAAGCTAACTTGGGTCTGTTTCCACTGCACTAAGGAGTGTGAGCATGGTGTTTGTGACAGATGTTAAATGAGCTCAGCTCTTGTTAGGCAGCTAAGAAAGGAAAGACTAAGGGGGTCTGGTGGAGCCCTGGTGAGAAAGCTGCTGACTGGCGTGAAAATCACAAAAGATGATAGTGATGCAGGACCTTTCCTGTCAAAAGCCTGGGATAATGTCACCTTAGCTCTGTAAACTTAGAATAGAAACCAGAGATTATTAAAGCTGAAGTTTGCATAGCAATAATGTCTGGTTCTGTTGCTTGGCTACTTATTAGGCTGGTAATTTTCCACTTTTTTTATATTTGATAGGCTACAATCTCCTGCTTTGTAATAACTGAAGTCAGATCACCTCCTTGATCCAGTAGAGCTATTGAAATTTTACTCTGCTGAAAGTCTGTCATCATAATTAAAAGGGAGTTAGAGCTTACCTGCTCTGTCCACATATGAACAGGAACTGATATCCTCAGCTATCCCTGTCCCACTAATGTTGAGAAAACTGTACGAAATTTATAGGAAATCATGAAGAGATTCAACCCTCTCTCTCTCTATCTCTCTCTGTAGTCAGAGCAGTTCAAAATAAATAGATGTCCAATACCTTTTGTCCTAAATATTTTTTCCCCAATAAATGCTCTTTTTCACCTCCTGACTTCCTGTTTATGAATTCAGAGTATCAGTAGATCTGATGGTTTGAAATAGGAATGATTTCCTTTATTAAAAAAAAAACAAACAACCAACCAAAAACAATCAGTCAAATGATGAAAGTTGCTATAGTAAAATCAGTAGTTACATCAATGTAAAGCAACTATAAATGAAAGAACCAAACTCTAAATAGTCTGTAGGATTAGACCTTAAGACACAGCTATTAATACTTCAGCTTCACTCTTTGTACTTCTCTTTAGATCTCCACTCATGCCTGTTGTCTCCAGTTCCTTTTTCTACTTGGCACTAACATGTTCAAACCTTAATGTCTGCCCAATGATCTTCTCTACCCACAAATGCTTTTTTTCCCTTTTTTCCCTCTATTTATTAACTTTTTTTTAAATTTAGTGGGTGTCAGAAGCTTGTCAAACATTCTCCTTTCAGCCCTTTACTAACTTCAGACCTCTTCCCCTTCGTCTTTAAAATTGTACTGTTCTTCTCTGCCTGTCTCCTGCTGGCACTGGTAGATGTACTCAGTAACGCAGGGGAGGCAGTTCTGCCCCTTCAAGTTCAGTAAATGGATCAGCTCAGCATGGAAGAGCAGGAGAATAGCATGGGAGTGACAGAGAGATGCTTTTAAAATTGCCCAGTAAGAAATGGATGAGTGAACATATAATGGTGAAGTAAGAGGGTAAGGACAGGTGGTAAATCTCTCCTGGATTTGCTTTATTATGTTAAGAATACATTCCTGTGACATGGAGTGTACAATATTTTCTGATAAAATACATCTCATCTTCAGCATTTTACCCTTCATACCTGCAAGGCATGTTTTTTTTTGAATTGGGCTTGTGACCTTTCTGATTCATGAAATATAAAAATAGAAAGTTCTTATGGTGGTGGTGTGTGCTTTTTTTTTTTTTTTTTTTTAATCTGATAGTGTTGAATTTTGTGAGTGTATTATTAGTATAAAGACTTTTCTTTGGGGTTACAAGAAGTGTTTACTCTGACATTTAGTGAAGGAGTGTTCTGTTCTCATGACTGCATTTGCTACTAAAATGCTAAGTAACCACAGAAATTAAAAAAAATGAAAACTGCCAACCCTTTAGGTATATTTTCATATTTTGGTTTTGTTGTGATGCTCACCCTTTCAGTAATTATTTTGATTTTTTGTTTCATCTTTAGGTGATCTTTGAAAAGAACGCAGCTTTGCAAAGAATGACCTTTAGCGAGTTTGTAGGAAATGCCATTTTGCTCTCACGTGTGGTGAGGTTCATGTGGGAAAGGCTGCTGCTCTGCAATCCTGAATACAGTCACTCTCTTCTTCCTTCCTCTGCAGGATGAGCAGATGCTTTCTGCAGGAAATGATCATGCCTAGGAGAAAGTGTGGCAACCCATTTTAGTGAAGACCTCTTGGGGCCCAAGTCAGGCCCTTTCAGAGTCATATTGCTCTCTAAAGTAGTGGTATCAAACCAAATGCTCTCATGTTCTCACAGAGGTTGCAATATGGACCTCCCCAATATTGACCTCATCAATATTGGCCTCATCAATATTGGCCTCATCAACTTCCCTGCACTACATTTGAAAGGTATAAGTCCAAAAGTAAAAATTACAGAAGTTCTCCAGAGGGCACAGATTCATTCTATCCTGATCAAATCTATCTTGTAGAAAAAAGAGGTACAGCCTCAGCTGTACCTGTACAACTCAGCTGTTGTCTATCCCATAGTCTAAGCCTTTAGTAGGAAATCTCTATCCAAAATGCTGATAAGATTGAATATAAATTTCAAGGAAAAAATTGCCATAAGCCTTCTAAAATGTCTGCCAATAGGCTTTCTCTGAAGAAAAAGAAAACTAGGTCTTAAAGCTCTTTGTTTTAATTTGAACATTTAATGTCAGTGCCATGACAAAAAGCTCAAGTATTGTTGAAGTGTGGATAGAAAAATCATGTAACTGGTGTAATATTTGTTATCCATTTCTTATCAGCATGGGTGTGAATGGATCCTTTGTTTATCAACAACATATTTCACTCATTTATAGATGGAATAGGTATTTCTAAGGGGATACAGCACTACAAAAATATAATCTGATTTCTGGCACAAAGCTGTTTTTAAATTGCCTGATTACTTCTACTGACTCCTTCTACTTTTGTTTTTCCTGTATTTAGTCAGCAGTAACTAGGGCTGATGCAGTTCCTGATCTTTTAGAGGTATAACATATGCTTAAATTTTGACAATATGAGAATTCCTGCTAGCTTTGATAGGATTAGTCATTGGGTATAGGCATGTGTAAAAGTCTTAGTGAGAGCTGATGCCAAGTCCATTGCTGTCTAACTCTTGGCAGGAGAATGACCCCAGGCTGGATGGGAATTCTAGGAAATAATAAAAAGAGAAGTACATAGATGCTGTTACTATTCTCCTGAGTCATACAGACTCTAAAAATATTTTAAAAGCTGTACACTTCAAAATTAAAAAGTGCATTTAAACCTTCAAATCATTTGTTTTAATAGATTGTGTGTAAATATACACCTCTAACTTTGTTTTTCTGTCTTTATTGAAAAGTATCGTTCTTTAGGTGAAAGACTTTTTTGTGGTTAACCTTAGAAGAATATCTGTTTATTAACTAATAGCAAAACTGCAGTGCTTGAAGGCAGCAGGAGCAGCATCATATTTCAGCTTGAACAGCTGCTACCTGCACGGCCAGACCTGGCAATCCTTTTTGAATTCACACACAGAATAGGCCCAGACAAGAAGCTGTGATTCAGCAACGTTCCCTAGAAAGATCTTTATGCCCTATACTGCAGCCACACCTGTGTGGCCACCCATGAGTCAGCAGAGCAGAAATTAAAATTTCAATGAGTCCAGTGAATTCAACAAGCAAATAGAACTTGTCATTTTCTGGTAATTCAGGTCCCCGTTGTGTCACTGACCTTGGGCAAGGTATTCAGCTTTCCAATGTTTCATCTTCTATGTTAAATGGATTTAACAGGACCTAATCATCACCTGGTATTTTGTAGACCTCAGTGGAGCTGCAGCCATGGCAATGAAGGGAGAATTTAGCACGAAGCCCTGCCACAGGATTCTGGGGTTCTCAGATGACTTTTGACCAAAATGAAATATAAATTATGCAGGGACCTGCTAACATTTAATTAAGTGAAGCCTCTTGCTATTTTGAGAGCAATTTCTTAACAAGCAGAATTAGCAGAAATATTCTGCTGGTGGAAGTCAATAGCTTCTCCAGGCAGAGCTGGTCTCTCCCCATCCCTATAAGGCTGTAAACTCTTTCTGTGTTTTATGAATCATTTATCTCCTGATTTCTCATATTTTGGGTGCAATTTTCCCTTTGCTTAGCTCTGAAGAAGCCATGCATCTAAGAGGGCAAGATGACGGCTGTTATTTTTTGTACACCCATGAGCTGAATTTCTTAGTAGGTTAAGCCACTTTGCAACTGTACAAACACACTGTGAGCAGTAGGAATGGACTTATGTCCCCAAGGACCTAATCTGGCTTGCAAAAATTCCACTAGTGGCACAGATGTGCAAAAAAAGCAAAAATCCATCTTCATTCTCTGTTTGCATTTGCAGAATATGGATTTAGCTAGAAAAATAATATATTAACATTTATACATCGATTTGTATTCATGTTTTCAAAGCATTTTGTTTACATTGAGTGGTAGGAATCATATCAGTTTATATTTCATATTTGGAAACTGAGCCAAAAAGTGACAAAGTGTTTCCTTCAAAATCATGCAGCAAGTCATTCTTGGAGAGAAATGTGCCTGTTCCACTGGACCGTGTTTGTGTATATCTTCTTATTTATGAACAGCTGTGACTATTAGAATCTATTATTTATATTTCCTCTAAGCTTATTTTTTCCCCCTTGCAGGAGACACTCTACAAAGCAGAATTGTTGTCATTTTTCTGCAGGTACTGTGATTCACTGGGGTGTTATGGATGGTAATGAAGCAGCACTGCAGATACTGTTCAGCAAGGATCTTTGTAAAGCCATTTCAAAGGTGTTACTTAAAACCAATGTAGCACTTAAAAAAATTAAAAGTGTGTGGGACTTTTAGTGATGAAATAACTCAGAAAAAGTTGGCCCTGCCTGCATCACTGACCCCACACCATCAAGCATTTTCCAGCAGTGCCAGTGCTTATCCTCACTGCCAGCAGCCCCATTTACATGCACGCTCTGTAAACCAACAACACACACACTGAGAGCTGCTTCCAGCCAAGGGGGAGAATCTGTCACCTGTCCACAGTAGTGGCCTGAGGTTTACACTGGTTACAAGCAAATTTCAAAAAGCCCAGAGGATTGGCTTCAGGCCCAGAATTTCAAATCGGCAGAGTTTGGCACCTCACTAAAGAAAACAATAATAAAATGCCAGAAATGATCACTAGCAAGCTACAGAGGTGTCTAGCACAGAAGAGGTGTGTGTAAGGCACTAGGGCTCCTGCCCTGTGATCAATGCTGGAGCTGTGCTTTAGGGAGGTTGTGGCTCTGGGGAGATGGTAAAACAGGTTGTGTGAAGACTAAGTGCATAAACTAACTAGCACTGACTGAAGACACAGACATCTGTTTTCAATTTGCATGGAGTTGCTAATTTTTAAAGGACGAATTAGCATATATCTAATTTTAACTAGAGAGTTGTAATTGGTATTTTCAGAAAATGTGGTGGTGGCTGCAGGCATTGGAGAGCAATATCCAAGTTCCAGTCCTGCACTCCTCACCTGGAGGAACAAACCCCTTTGGCCAGCAAGAGTAGGTGAGACACAAGAACCATCACACATTTTGTTCAGTAGGAAAAAAAACCCATCCTTTGAAACCCAGCCACCCCTTTTCTCCCTCTCTCAGAAAACAACCTGATTTGCCCTCAAAGAATGCAGCATTCTGGTTTTTCCCCTGAGCAGCAACAGATGGATTTCAGAGAAATCTCCACTATTACAACAGTACTTCAGTCCCTCCGTTGTTTCTCCCCCTTCAGAAAACCAGTAGCTGATTTAATCCAAGGCAGTTTCTCCTTCATGGTCTTTTACAGTTCCAGAATGGATATCCTGTTTCCTGAACTCCTCAGCTTTACCTTCCAGTTTTCTCAGCCTCAGGGGTCCTGTATCTCACTGCAGCCACCTCCCAGCCACCTCAGAGCATCCATCCATCACACACCGAGGGCTGGGGAACTGCTTCTCTGGTCTCCAGTGGCTCTGGGAGCAGCGTTGGAACAGAGTGCTTCCTTGTGGTGTTGAAACATGAAAAACCAGCAGTCTAGTGCATTATCCACTCCTGACAAACCCTTGGAACACCTTCCTTAGGCTCTGGCAACATGCCCCTAGCTTGTCATGCCAGTAAGACGTTTTTAAAGTGAATGGGAATTGAAACATTAACTCAGTTCCCAGAGGGGGTGGTTTAGTCTTTTAAGCATCACATTTAAAATACCCAAATGCCTTCAGTCTTGTGAGATCCACGGAGCCTTTCAGTATTCTGGAATACAGATAGTGAATCTCTTACAATTTACTCACCAGGTTTTCTTTTCAGATGAGACCTTGGAAACCAAGTAATGCACCTTGTAGTAATTTTGGGGTAGAGATTTCTCCTGCTTAGCTATATACAGAAGGAACTTACAAAATTTCAACCATAATTTTCTGTGGTCACCTCTACATTGTTTAGTGGATCACACCATGCAGTGATAGTTATTTTTTAGTGGCATAGCTTAGCAAACTGAATCTTGGTCACTTCAGACCCAGCTTCAGTTTTCCACCAGCTGCATGTCCTCTGACAGCTCTTTGTGTTGGTTGAGCTTGTCCCTATCAGCAATTGCTCTAAAGTGGTTAGGCAGGCTGTGTATATCATTTATAAAGTAATTTTCAATTCTTTGGAATGAAATCTGCAATATAATGTAGTATCACGAGTCAGACACTCAGCCTACTTCTATTAACCCAAGACCCGTTCCAGACAAGGATGTGGTAGGTTAAATATACTCCTATGACATGCTCTTCAAAATGGACTTTTCCTAAGTTTATAATAATTGAATTCATCCTGATTTATGGAATTTTTTTAATTTGTGAAGTTTTGCATTCTGAAGCCTCAGTCAGTTGGGAGCAGCCCTTTCCCTCACAGATGACTCTGTTAATCCTGTGGGATAAGCAAGGGTGGTACTTCCAAAAGGACACCAGATTCTCATATCTGCCTAACATCAGACAGATTCCAGGCTCTCCATTCCCATGCCACAGTATCTCCGTTCATCACACTCTTGTTTGGCTATAAAGGAATAAAGACAGCTTAGAAGTCCTGATGGGGGGAAATGTGTGACTTAAGTTTTGATTTAATGGCCAGATTGTGACTTTTTTGATAAGGAACATAGGAAGGAAATTTTTCAGAGATGCTCTGAAGTCCTTGCAGAGAGAAGCCAAGGCCAGAGCTGTGTCACAAGCTCTGAAAAGCCAGGGCCTCCTTCTCTGCCTCCCAGGTATCCTGGAGACTAGCTAGAAGGCAGAACACCTCCTGTATTTCCCCACCTTCTGGAAATGTTCTTTCTTTAGGGCTGTGTGAGTTAGCTGAGGGTGTTTTTCCTCGATGGATTGCTTACTTGGCATCTCTTCTCTGGTGCAGTCTAGTTACCAAGACTTGCTCTACTCTTTCCACAGTTTGTCCCTGGAGGATGAATCATAGATCACAGGGGCTGATGAGGAGGAGGAAGAAGAGCTGCAGAGAGATATCTGATATTCTGGCAGCAGAGCAGCAACGGTTCTCGTGGGGATCTCTGTGTACTGAACTTGGACAAAATGTCTGTATTCCATTTTTAAACAAAAAAAAACCCCTCCAAACCAAACATAAAGGAAGCCCCAGCAACAACAACAAAAAAATGCAGTTTTGCAATTTGGTTTTGCTTTCACCTTCTACTTTTACCTATGCTTTCCCCCTTCTCTTCATAATCCTAAATATCATTACCTCCTTTGTTAGATTTCCTTCTTATAAAGTATTATCTGCGATCTATAGATAGAAATTAATAATGTCAAAATCTAGCCAGACTGGTAATGGGAGATGTAATCCACTACATAACACTGTTATAGGAATGTCAGCTGTGTTTTTTTAGGAGCAGCCTGGAATTTTCTGTAATTGTTTATTCTCAAAAGAGTAAAATTCATCTTCTGTTGTATTTGCTTAGTTTCTTTTCCTCCAACTTTATTCATTGTGCCTATGTGTGTAGAAAGTATGATTTTTTTCCTTCTAAATGTCTTCAACACATCAGTTAGGTGAACAACAGAATAATAAATTTCAGTATCTTGATTTTAATGTATGTGTGTTTGTCACAAAGCAACTTAAATGGCTACTTAAGCTTCCATGACATCTGGATTTTGCAATTGGCAGTGTTTTTATCTTTGTCTGTGTAGCTTCACAGCAGAGTGACAATGAAAATGCATTTAAACAAAAAGAATGAAGAAAAAGATGTGATTTAAACTTGTTGTTGTTGTCAGACAAACAAGCATGGTAGTTATACAACAGCCTCAGAGCACACTGAATGAATCCTCTGAAATCAAAGCTCCAAAGGCTATTGGGATTATTTTTAAACTGCCTGCCAAGACCCCGAAATATGATAATTAATGAACTTTAGCACATATGACAAAATTCCTAATTGAAGTAGAAGGGGCGCAGGGAGCATTAATGAAATGAAACAGAACAATCAGTTTTGAACCCTTCAATTTTGTCTTTAAGTATTAATTTTAGGGGAGAGAAGTTCAGTGACATTCATGGTAAACTCGGAGGTGTGGAGAACCATGGAGAGAGAAAATATCCCCTGGAGAGAGTTTTCAGTGAAGATGCCAATCTTGCAAGTCTTCTCTATGGTTTTTGCAGACTCAGGCTCTAGAGAAAAAGAGATGGTAAAAAGCATGAGGAGATGAAACAGCTTGGGTGTACTTCACACACAGAGCAGGCAGGAGAGGCAGGAATGGGATCCAGCTGTTCTGATGCCTAAGCCCTAGGCACAACCCTTCAGGCCTCTCTGACTCTTACCCTTCAGCATTCCCATTCATATTTACAATGGAAATGTGATTACAACAGTGATTAACCCAAGCTATTTTGGGCGAGTTAGAAAAAGACTAGCCCCAGAAATAAATGATAGAATAGTTCTTGAATGAGTGTGGCTGGGACCTTCCCTTCCCTTCCCTTCCCTTCCCTT